>LNAC01001411.1:142641-206577 GCA_002007465.1 Ailurus styani | reverse complement strand
GATATTGAGGTATGTACCCTCTATGCTTACACTGTGAAGAGTTTTGATCAAGAAAGGGTGCTGTACTTTGTCAAATGCTTTTTTAGCATCTATTGAGAGGGTTATATAGTTCTTGTTCTTTCTTTTATTAACGTCTTGTATCACATTGATTGATTTGCGAATGTTAAACTAACCTTGCAGCCCGGGAATAAATCCCACTTGGTCGTGGTGAATAATCCTTTTAATGTGCTATTGTATCCTATTGGCTAGTATTTTGTTGAGGATTTTTACATCCCTGTTCATCATGGATATTGTTCTATAATTCTCCTTTTTGATGGTGTCTTTGCCTGGTTTTTGGAACAAGGTAATGCTGGCCTCATAAAAAGAGTTTGGAAGTTTTCCTTCCATTTCTATTTTTGGAACAGTTTCAGGAGAATAGGTATTAATTCTTCATTAAATGTTTGGCCCTGGGAAGCTGTCTGGCCCTGAGCTCTTGTTTGTTGGGAGATTTTTGATGACTGCTTCAATCTCCTTACTGGTGTTGGGTCTATTCAGGTCTTCAATTTCTTCCTGGTTCAGTTTTGGTAGTTTATATTTCTCTAAGAATGCATCCATTTCTTCCAGATTGTCAAATCTACTGGTGTAGAGTTGCTCATAATATGTTCTTGTAATTGTTTGCATTTCTTTGGTGTTGTTTGTGATCTCTCATCTTTCATTCATGATTTTATTAATTTGAGTCCTTTTTTTATTATTTAGAATAAGTCTGGCCAGGGGTTTGTCAATTTTATTAATTCTTTCAAAGAACCAGCTTCTAGGTTTGTTTACTTGTTCCACTGTTATTTGGTTTCTATTTCATTGATTTCTGCTCTGGTCTTTATTATTTCTCTTCTTCTGCTGGGTGTAGGCTTTCTTTGCTGTTCTTTCTCCAGCTCCTTTAGCTGTAGGGTTAGGTTGTGTATTTGAGACCTTTCTTGTTTCTTGAGAAAGGCTTGTATTGCTATATACTTTCCTCTCAGGACTGCTTTTGCTGTGTCCCAAAGATTTTGAACAGTTGTGTTTTCATTTTCATTTGTTTCCATGATTTTTTAAAATTCTTCTTTAATGTCCTGGTTGACCCATTCATTTTTAAGAGGATGTTCTTTAGCCTCCCTGTATTTGAGTTCTTTCCAACTTTCCTCTTGTGGTTGAGTTCTAGTTTCAGAGCATTGTGGTCTGAAAATATGCAGGGAATGATCCCAGTCTTTTTGTACTGGTTGAGACCTGATTTGTAACCCAGAATATGGTCTATTCTGGAGAATGTTCATGTGCACTAGAGAAGAATGTGTATTCTGTTATTTTGGGATGGAGTGTTCTGAATATATCCTTGTTGTGCAACTGGTCCAGGGTGTCGTTTAAAATCTTTATTTCTTTGTTGATCTTTTGATTCTATGATTTGTCCATTTCAGTAAGGGCGGTGTTAATGTCCATTACTCTTATTGCATTATTGTCAATGTGTTTCTTCGATTTTGTTATTCATTGGTTTATATAATTGGCTGCTCCCATGTTGGGAGCATAGACATTTGCAATTGTTAGATCTTCCCATTGGACAGATCCTTTAAGTATGATATAATGTCCTTCCTCGTCTCTTTTGATATTTTTTGGCTTAAATCTAATTTATCTGCTATAAGGATTGCCAGTCCTGCTTTCTTGATGTCCATTGGCATGGTAAATTGGTTTACACCCCTCACTTTAAATCTGGAGGTGTCTTTGCATGTAATATGTGTTTCTTGTAGACAGCATATCGATGGGTCTTGTTTTTTTATCCATTCTGATACCCTGTGTGTTTCAGTTGGGGGCATTTAGTCGATTTATATTCCGGGTAACTATTGAGAGATACAAATTTAGAGCTATTGTATTGCCTGTATGGTTACTGTATATTGTGTCTCTTCCTTTCTGGTCTATATTTCTTTTAGTCTCTCTTTGCTTAGAGGACCCCTTTCAATATTTCCTGTAGCTCTGCCTTGGTGTTTGCAAATTCCTTTAGTTTTTGTTTGTCCTGGAAGCTTTTTATCTCTCCTTCTATTTTCAATGACAGCCTAGCTGGATATAATAGTCTTGGCTGTATATTTTTCTCGTTTAGTCCTCTGAATGTATCATGCCAGTTCTTTCTGGCCTGCCAGGTCTCTGTGGATAGGTCTGCTATCCGTCTAATATTTCTACTATTGTATATTATAGACCTCTTGTCCCAAGCTGGTTTCAGGATTTTCTCTTTGTCACTAAGACTTGTAAGTTTTAGTATTAGATGATTGGGTGTGGACCTGTTTTTTTGATTTTGAGGGGAGTTCTCTGTGCCTCCTGGATTTTGATGCCTGTTCCCTTCACCAAATTAGGGAAATTCTGTACTATAATTTGCTCCAGTGTACCTTCTCCCCATCACCACCTTCTTCTTCTGGGATCCCAATTATTCTAATATTGTTTTGTCATAAGGTATCACTTAACTCTTGAATTCTCTCCTCATGGTCCAGTAGTTGTTTGTTTCTGTTTTCCTTCCCTTCTTTATTCTCTGTCCTTTGGTCTTCTAAATCACTAATTCTGTCTTCTGCCTCCTTTATCCTAGTAATAAGAGCCTCCTTTTTTTGTTGCACCTCACTAATAGCTTTTTTGATTTCAGCTTGGTTAGATTTCAGTTCTTTTATTTCTCCAGAAAGGGTTTTATATCTCTAGAGAGGGATTCTCTGTTATCCTCATGCTTTTTTCGAGCCTAGCCACCACCTTGATAATCGTCATTCTGAACTCTAGTTCTGTCATATTACTAATGTCCACAATGATTAGGTCCCTAGCCATCATTACTGCCTCTTATTTTTTTGTGTGTGTTGATTTTTTCTGTCTTGTCATTTTATGCAGATAAAAATAAATGGATGAGAGAACAAAATACTAAAGGGTAGCAATGATCCCAGAGAAAAATATGCTAACCTAATCAGAAGAGACTGGTACTGGGCTGAGAAGAAAGAGGGAAAAAACCAATAACCAAACCAAAACAAAACAAAAAATAAAATCAAACAAACAAAAACAAAATAAAACAAAACCCTATGTATATATTATCTATTTCTGTTTCTATATCTATCTTTGTCTCTGACTCTATCTTTATCTCTATGTCTATGTCTATCTCTATCTCTATATCTATCTTTATCTATATGTATTAGACTTGTGAATTAAACAGACCCTATATGTATACAAAAATACAATGTTAAATACAATGAAGGTATAAAATATGATTATAACAATGATAATTTTAAAAGATTAAAAAGTGTTGATAAGATATAATAGTTAAAAAACGTTAAAATAGGAAAGAGGAAAAAATTAAAAGAAAAGAGTAAGAAAAAAATAATATTCAAAGAATTTAACTTTGAACGACTAAGGAATCATGGGGAAAAGCCATTAATTCTCTGCATTGCTTTCCCCTAGGTCTGGAGTTCCACAATGCTCTGTGATCTGTGAATTTGGCTTTGGCTGAATGTTCTTGCTGATCTTCTGGGAGAGGGGCTTGTTGCTATAATTCTCAAGTGTCTTTCCCCAAAGCAAAATTTCACCACCCTTGTCAGGGGCCAGGCTAAGTAATCAGCTTGAGTTTGCTCTCCGGGGCTTTTGTTCCCTGAATGCTTTCTGTACAGCTTTGCAGGAGGTGACTGAAAATGGTGGCCTCCCAGTCTCCAACCTGCAGGAGCCGAGAGCTAGGGGCCTCACTCCTCAGTGGGTCCTCAGAGAAAAGCAGTCAGTCCCTCCTATCTCCCTGGTCTCCTGCCACACTCTGAGCTCACCTGGCCTGTGACTAATCATTTCTATCTCTGGTGCATGGCCCTGTTTAGAATATCCAAACCCAGAAGATTCCTGCAGCATTGTCCCGCCCCGGTCCTCCCAGATGAGGAAGGAGTGGGTCTCTCTGGGTCTGCCTCCTGTGGGGTACCCGCTCAAAGAGCAGTGGCCTGACTGTGCTTTGGATCGAGGCCCAAGGTAACACCAAGTTGAGAGACACCTTCTCAGCTTTGCTCCGTGTCTTCAGTCAGCTTCTCCTCTCTGATACCTGGGAGCTCTGTCGTGCTCAGATACCCCTGGTCTTTTTGTGTCCCCGTGGGTCCTGAGGTCACACTGTCCCCACGAGGGCTTCACACCCCACTTAGTCTCTGGGGCGACGTCCCTCAGTGGAGCAGACTTCTAAAAGTTCCGATTTTGTGCTGCATTGCTCTCTATCTTGCTGGGAGCTGGCCCCTCCCCCCAGGGGTCTAATTTCCCGTCACTTCAGATTCACTTCTCTGCACGTACTGCCTTCTGGAAAGTGGTCAATTTTCTGTTCCTAGAATTGCTGCTCTTCTTCTTTTCAATCTCCTGTGGAATTTGTAGGTATCTGGGTGAATTTCTGGGACCTGATGATAATCGGTCTCCTACTCCTCTGCCATCTTGCTCCTCCTCAACATGACACAAATTCTGCTGTTGCAAAACATTTAACTATTTTGGGAATAATAGTGACTCAATGAGCATCCAGTGTTATCTTTCAGAATTTCATTTATATTCTTCCCATTCACACTTTTCCATTTTTTTTCTATTTTACTTTCTTCCCCCCCCCCAAAAAGACGTTCATAAATCAAGAGAGCCATCTTGTCTATATGTTTCAAGTTAAGCTGTCAGCTATTGTTAGTAGTTTTGGTTGGAATTTTCTCTTCATACAATTCTTTCAAGTTTGATTTGTATTTCTTTTCAGAATGCAGTTTTGAGCTCAACCCTTCAAGGCATTGACAACACTCCTTACATCAGCTAGTTTTCCAGAATATGCTTACAACCAACCTTGATTACATAGGCATCAAAAAAAAAAAAAGGTTTCTAGTGAACAACTTGAAAACCACAAATAAAATATACATCAATGGATGACACTAACATTATAGAAAAATATGCTAACATACCATTTCTATAGAAAGAATGCTCTGGGGACAATGACTCACACTGTGCCTTATGAAACCATGAATTTCAGCAGTTTTATTTTCTGTGGTTTACATTAAAATAGCTAAGAAAGAGTACATATTTGGAAAACTATTTCTTAATGATCTGTTAGATACATCCCCAAACATCCTAATGTATTTCACATGTGGTTCAACTGATCCTGTGAAGGTTGATGACACACTATTCTGAATTAAATGAGTGCCTCTAAATTTCATCTTATTTTCCAGGTCCACTTAGGGGGCAATTATTCTAATCGTTATGGTTTAGGGAAAAAGGCTGATTAAGTGTCTTCAGGAGGCTGAAAATAATAAGCAGCCTGGTTCATGAGGAAGGGATTTTATTCAACAATAATGAATGAGACTATCCTTAGTTTTGCCTTTCTCAATTCTATCCTCAGTAGCTATGAATAGAATATAAACTAACATCTTATATGATTTTATTAACCTTTATGTGAGGTAAGTCTAACTTTTAAAAACTCCCACTGCCACTACAGAATAAAGTCTGTACTTCTTATGATGACATAAAATTTTGTGATCTAGCCCCAGCCTAACTTTATTAGCCTCTTTTCTCACCACTGTCTGTCTTGTACTTTTAGCAACCTGAACTGTTAATATTCCCTCCCAGTCTCCTGCCATTTCTTATGCCTTTGCTCTTGTTGACTCTTCTGATTGAGATACCTTTTTTCATTCTAATACCTATTCACCTCTCTGGTGAATTATTTCAAGAATCAGTTGATCTTCTGTTGCTCAGGGTAGATTTACAAATGGTCAACAAATGTTAACCATTGCTCAGGGTTAATTGGACCATCTTCTCTGATCCAATAGTAAGAAATAACCAGCATTTACAGAGCAGTAGGACAGGCTCTTGGTTAATTCTGTTTGTGAGTTTTCTTGTTTAACCTCTATACCAAACCTATGAGGTAGCCATATGAGGATGGGTCTTATGTAATAATAACCAGAACACAGATTAAGTACTGGCTTTTCATTAATTTTTGCTCCTTTGGCCTTTTTCTCCTGTGTGTAATAGATCCTGGAGGATAAACCTTGATTAGTCGTAACCTATTATGTTTATTCACTTCCCATTTTCAGTGACTGCTCGGGAAAAAACATGCAATGTAGTTGCGGCCAAGAGACCACTACAGGAGCGATGAGCTAGGTTCCCTTATCTAGAGAGCTCACACACTCTATGTGAAAGCATTTTGCACACTGTACACACTTTGGTTTTAGGTTGTAAGTAACAGGAGATCCAAAAGATTAAACAATAAGGTTTGTTATCTCACATCACAACTGCATAGATATGACTGTTTCAGATTTAGTTAATTCAGTTGTTCATAGAGATCAAAGATCCATTTTGCCTTATTTTTTCTGCCCTGCTATCCTTAGCATGCTGACATTTGTCTTCAGGCTTGTTACTTCATGCTCGTGATACAGCCCCCACAACTTCTAGACCACCTCCTTACACAGTGTGTAAAGGCTTGGGGAGAGAAAAGGCTCCTCTTTATGTCCTCTTTAAACATGGAGGTAAACATTTTCAGAAGCTTTATAACTTCTCTTGGGGTGGTCCCATCAACCAGAAGTACATCCTGTACAACCAGAAGTACCCATTCCTGAGCAGTCAGTAAAAATGGGAATTAAATGAACATGATTGGCCAGACTAATCAAGGTTTGCTCCCTAGACCTCTGGAGGAATTGAGGTACTCAGAGGCATGTAGTCATTCATCACCTGAATGAATCTGGTATTCTAGTGAGGGAAGAAGGAGCTAAAGCATGCCTTTTTCTTAATGAGAAGTACCTGCTTCCTCCATCCTATACAATTTTGAGTTCTTATTTTTATTTTATTTCTTTTTTTTTTAAGGGCAATGCTCTTTCTTGTTCTCTTTTTTAGGTTGCATTGCGTTAGAAGCAAACTCCAAAAGAGTTGAGTGCAAGTAGTTTATTTGTAAGGTAGGGAAGAGTGGAATGTGATACAGGAAAGCAGGGAAGGGAAGGGAAAACAGCCGAAGGGAGGCCATATGAAACCAGTCACAGCTGTAGGGGACAGAAGCTTAATGACATAAGTGCATTTTGGGAAATGGTATAGAATTAGACTGTGAGTCAGCCCACATGAGGTGTAAGGGAACTGGGGTATTCGTACCCCAATTTTTGTTAGTCATCCGTTTAAAAAAATCAGGAGAGCATATTACTATCCCAGGCCCCTTGTGATGTGGCTTTTTGCAGTTTATGGGGAAGCTCAGGCAAAGATATCGATATTGGAAATTAGAAGTCTCTGGGAAGTGATGAGCTCGGGGGATATGGGCTGAGGATCAATAGCAACCACCAAATTCCTTTAAGTCCAACAGTATAAAGACCAGAAATGTCAGAGAGCCTGAAAACTATGGGAATTGTCTTGCCAAAAAGGAGAATGAGGCACTTCCATATATTTTTTTTACTTAGGTCTCAAAAGGGTCATTTTTAAAACTGTGTGATTTGAATATATATTATAGTGAACTGTTCCCCTGCGCACTGCTTACACTCAGATATACTGGCAAAAGAAAACTGGTTTTAATAGCTCTCAAAATAGATGTTCTCACCTGCAGGATTTGTTTTGATACTTACTCAGGTCAGCATAAGTGTTGAAACCTCACATTAAAAATATAAACTCTAGTTAACTGAATACATTTTGATGTTACAGGATTGGTTTAAATACTGGTATCCTTCTGCCTTCCAAGCTGATTAAGTGTGCTGAAATACAATTTATCTTCAGTTTTCCGTGTGTGTTTAATATTCTCATTTATTCTGTATGTAACAGAATGTCAATTAATTATTAAATCCAAAGTAAGAGAATCATTGTTCAAACAAGCAGGCTATGCTTCATTTAACTCTTACAAATATCACATTCTAGTGAAACAAACTCATATATCCCAGGAGCAAAAGGTTACTAATAATATAATAATCATCACATACACTTGCCTGGCAAGGTATTTTCTCCAGTTGCTTTTTTGTTATTTTCTCCTTTTATTTTCCCAAGAAAGAAAGCAGTTAGTTGAAAGCACATGAAAAACTCTGGAAATAATTTTATTTTCCATTTTTACTTTGAGGGTGGGGAAAGTGGGAGCAGGAGGGATGGGAAGGTATAGTGGGTTGAATGTTCTATCCTCCAAAAAGATAGGTCCTCTGCTACCTGTGAAGGTGACCTTGTTTGGAGAAAGTGTCTTTGCAAATGTAATTAGGTTAGGGATCTAAAGATGAGATCATCCTAGTTTAGGGTGGGCTTAAAGTCAGAGGGAGATTTGAAAGACAGGTGTACAAAGAGGAGAAGACCATGTGAAGATGGAGACAGAGATTGGAATTATGCCACTCCAAGCCAGGAATGCCTGGAGTCATCCCCAAAGCTGGGTAAAGCGAGGAAGACTTCTTCCCCAGAGCCTTCTGAGGGAGCACACCCATGCTGACATCTTGTTTTCAGACTCCTGGTCTCCAGAACTGTGACAGAATAAATTATTATTGTTTAAGCCACCAAGTTTGTGGTGATCTGTTATAGCAATCCTAGGCAACTAATACAGCAAATATTTTTATTAGTGATAATGGAGGTGTAATACATTTTTATTTATTTATTTATGTGGTTTTATAGTTTACCACGTGCTCTCATCCTCACTGTAAATGGTAAACTGAATGACTCAGATTAGTTAAAAGAACTGCCCCAGCTCTGGCCATAAGCACCAGACAGAGACACCAACCCCTAGTGGCCAGCTATGTGGGGGAAGGGTTGAGGAGCTTACTCAAGCCTTGAAAGAGTAACAAGTTCTGTAGAAAGTTGTGTCTCTACACCCCAGATTTCCTCGTCTAAAGCTGGCCTTATAAAAGCTGTGCCTTCATTTTCTCATTAAAAGTTCCTCTCAACACTCCATGTTTACTGCGTAGACACATTCCGATGAGTTCTTGGTTTTTTCTTTACTATATGATGATTTCAATTTGTGCTCATTCATTCCTTTATTGAATGAGCATTCACTTAATACCTGCTAAGAGCCTAACCCTTGCTTGTTCTAAAGGACGACAGTAGTGCATATCATGATTTTAAGATCCAGGGTTTCTTTCTTTCCTCTTTTTTTTTTTTTAAGATTTTTATTTATTTATTTGACACAGAGAGAGATTACAAGTAGACAGATAGGCAGGCAGAGAGGGGGGGGGGGAAGCAGGACCTCTGCTGAGTGGAGAGCCCAATGCGGGGCTGGATCCCAGGACCCTGAGATCATAACCTGAGCCGAAAGCAGAGGCTTAACCCACTGAGCCACCCAGGAGCCCTGAGATCCAGGGTTTCTAAGAAGCATGGCTTTGAGCGGAGGCACAAAACATCCTTCTATAACTAATAAAATTTTCCAGTGTAACATTTGTGCAGTATTAAGAACTGTTTAGTATTATATATGTATAAGTACTGTGTGACTGAGATTGTTTATAGTCATTCAATATTTGGACAAGTTGGTTTTCGTTAGTGGGTTTTTTGTTCCTTTGCATTTGTTCTTTTCTGATGCCTTTCCTCTTGGTTAAGAGAGTGAATGCTTCAGATGTGGTGATCTGGACACCTGTTGCCACTGGCATTTTCTTAGAATGTCAGCCACTTCATCTGTGTTTAAATTTACTCCATATACTGCTCAGAGTATTGAATTATTGATGTGGACTTGAAGTTTCGGGTCTGGCTAATGTATCGGAATTAGGCTTTTGTAACAGAGATTACAGAGAAGTGTGCTGAGCTTGTGGTGTGTCACTGTACTTCTTGTTTTTTGGGAGGGACAGAAAGATGTGAAGATGTATTTAATCTGTAAAAGGAAAATAGTCACATGACTTATGATTATGCATTCGTAAATCATTTCTTGGTTATTAAGACTCTTACAAATCTATAAGAAAATAATTTAAATGACTGCTATTTTTCGCTTTATAGTCGGCCAGGTGGTAAACAATTTGATCTTGGAAAAAGAAAAAGAGAATGGAAGTGGGATAAAAATAACAAAGTTGCATTCATCCCTTGTATCTACACATCTGGTCATATTGTGAGATTCTCTTTTACCTTTAACTCTAAATAGTATTGTTTTAAAACTCTCTTTTTCTGTTCTATATCTCTTTCACTAGAATCATTAATTACGCTCTTTCAAAAAAAAAGTTGTGTTAGTATTTTTCATTGGAATTTTTCTTTAATAGAAGCTGCCTAAGTCTGACTTGTATTTTTTTGGGGTTGCAGAAAATAGAATGATACCCCTTTGGGTATCCTTTTGGGAGCTAGTGAGTACTTCCCGGTTAGAAATACTCAAAACAGAGAATAAATGAATGATTTTTATCTCAGAGTACTGTTACAATGGTGTGGAGCATTAAAGGAACCTCCAAGTTCCCTTCAGAATTTAAGATGAAGTCATTCTACTCTTGAGTCAGGCATATTTATTTCTTCTTATTTTACAAGGAGTCCTGTCAAAGAACTGGGCATTTCTTTGATTAGATATCTGGGAGGCTATGGCTTAATAGTCATCGAAGTCTTGAATAAATAATGAAGAAGAAGCAAGGCGGAATTAATTATGCACTGAGGTCACCCCAGAATCCTGCTTTAGCTGCCATGACTTTACCTAGATCCTCACATCCCTCAGATTGAATGGCCAGATAGTGCTCAAATAATTTGTACCCAGAAGCTTAAGCACCTGCACCTGTCATAATGAATTCCAAGAAGGTATTCTAGAATTGAGTTTGTGGGAGGTTTCATTAATTCTTTAAGCATATATATCTTTGTAGATAGAAACTATTAAGGTTAGTAGTAATATAACTACTTTTGTTTATGGAATAGTGTTTACCTGTGAGAACATATGAAATAGTCTAAATCTTATAGCAATAACCCTCTTGGTTATTGGAGAGAAACATAACATGGCTACACAAATTACAAGCTGGGACATGGCAACTCTTAGAAGTAAAATCTTTGGGGGCGCCTGGGTGGCTCAGTGAGTTAAGCCTCTGCTTTCAGCTCAGGTCATGATCTCAGGGTCCTGGGATCGAGTCCCACATCGGGCTCTTTGCTCAGTAGGGAGTCTGCTTCTCCCTAGTCCCTCTGCCTGCCTCTCTGCCTACCTGTGATCTCTCTCTCTCTCTCTCTCTCTCTCTCTCTCTCTGTGTCAAATAAATAAATAAAATCTTTTAAAAAAGTAAAACCTTTGAACTATTTGTCATTGGAAGAAATTGCGTGTAGTTTCACAGAGATCTCATATAAATGAACCTTGCTAAGATACCCAACAACAACATATATATGTGCAACATAGACTTTTAGTGATTACCATTTAATATAAAACATGTCTCTGTTACCATTGACATTGCTTAAAAATGCACTGTCCATTAACATTATTGGAATGTAACTACCTGACACTTCTAAACTTTCATGTCTCAAGTGGAGAATTTCACTGGGTACAGAAGAATGAAGACAAATGTACAGCATGAACAGGCGAGAATTGAACGCTGTTTCATTTTATACTTGAGGAAGAATAAGAAAAGTATATGAGAATCAAAGATATAGAAAGCATATGTGAAATTGTTGGCAATTTATTCTTCATGAGGAAAGTTTATCTTTATAAGTAGATGGTTAAATACAAGTTCTTTAGTAGTAGAATAGCACAATAATGATGATGATGGATAATTTTGAACTTTGACCAAAAACTAAAGTAACTGTGGGTGAATACTAATTGAAGTACTTTAGTGGTTTACTTAAGTAGCTAAACGTGACTGGTGGCCTTGGTATATGCTTGTCTGTGTGAATTAAGTCACATTTCTTATTTTGTTCCACTTTTGACTGAAGGCAGATATTGTTGGAGAACAGATCTATTTGTGAGACCTTACTGGGAACATCCAAATTGGCAAAATGACTTGGTGCCCATCTGCAGTAAATCAAGAGGTACATCTGAATAGGTTGGGGCTTTGTGCCAGTGCCTGTCTCAACATGTTCAGTTTTTAACTGAATACTGTCAAAATTTTGAGTCAGATAATAATGTCACAGACATTTTGTACATCTTTCTTATGGAAGTGTCTGTTTAACTGTGGGTCTAGTCAGAAAGGCTCAGGGTGTCTTGGCTATGATGTTAACTTAAGAGTTCCTCCTACCCATGGTAAATCTTCTCTCTCAACCTCCCTCCCCCCATCGCATCATCTTCTTTCCACTCATTCCACTCTGGAATTGATCTCTGGGATGGTTGTTGGATATTCTGCTCCACTGTGGAAGGGAGCTCACATGAGTTTTGAGCTATGTGGGGGCAAACTGACTTGGATATGATATTTACTTGATAATTTTAGGAAATAGGAGTGAGGGAAAGGATAGCAAAGCACCCCCCAAAATGTTATTTTAATGAACAGAATAAAGATATGGGTAACTGGGGCTCAGTTTTACTGGGGATCTTGGGTAAAATGGCCTCTGAATTAATTGTTCACTCTATGCAGCATCCAAAATAATAATTAAAATGCATAAATCAGTTCACACTACCACCTGTGCCTAAAACCCTTTACTGGAAAACCATTGCTCTTAGAGCAAAATCCACACTTGCTTCTCCCTGGCTACAAGAACCCAGCTATCTATGTGCCTGCTCTTTCCTATCCCCCCAGCCCTTGTCTCATACTTTTCTACTGCGACTCTCTGGGCTCCAGTCACACTGGCCGGCTTTCTGTTCTAGGTACATACTGAGCTGTTACCTTCCTCAGGGAGTGAATATTTCCTGCTCACTCTGCCTGGGATACTCTTCCCTCCTGCATCTTTATCTAGCTGGCCTCTTGTAATCATTCGTCAGCTCAGAAGCTACCTGCTCATGTTTATTATCTGCCTACATATTTATTATATGTCTCCGTGGCCCCATCTCCCCTCCAGATTTAGGTTCAGTGAGAATCAGGACTTTGCATGTCTTGTTTCATTACTGTATTCCTAATGCTTAGAACTTTCTGCTACATAATAGGTATTCAGTAAACATTTGACATATGACTGGCTAACTAATGAATACAGTAATGAGTTAATGAATAAGTGGTTTAGAAATTTAGTGTATCCTAAGTTACACAAAATTTAGCAATACTTGAAGTCAAGAGATTTTTGTTGCTTGCTTATGTGACTGTGTTCACAATGATCTCAGATCCATTGTGTGTAATATTTTGAGCCAGACATTTTCCCCTCTCAAAATCCCACTTTTCTCTTATTTATGGCAAGGAGTTTTTTTGCAGAGGCAAGTACCCATATATCCATCTTTTAGCTGGCCTAATCAAGTTCAGATAATCACACAGAGAACTTTATAAATATCCTATTCTGCCATCCTCCCTTAACTCCAGCTTTCCCAGGGGGAATGGAAGAGGTAGCAGAGTGGGCTGGTGGTGGGAAAAGAGAGAGTGTTAGGGGGAGTGAGGGAAGAGCTTGTATGACAATGACTTGATTCCATCATTTAGCCCCGAGGAAGTACCCACAGGTACTCTTAGAATTGGGCTCATTTTTGCACAGGTAGATATATCAGCACTCATACCACTAAGATATTTCATAAACTGTTTCCTCAAAAAAGGAATTATTTCTGAATTTCCCTAGTGAACAGCTTTTTAAAAAAATTGTAAGATGCATTTAGCATAAATGCACTATTTTTTTATAAGCCATGGTGATTGAAAAGTAACGCTGCTGCTTTATTGACAGGTTGCTTAGTTTTCTTTTGGAGAAATTGGGAGCTTGGGCCTTTTGTTTGTCCACAAATATAGAGACAATAAATTCTGGTAAGAAAGTGCCTCATGTTTGTCCGCTGGGGAATGGAAGGTAGGCTGGGAGGAATACATTAGACATAAGGGCAGCTATTGCTAGTTTCTGGGTACTAAGTGAATCTACTTGGGGATCTTTTATCATTTGGACTGTTTTGCTATTCTTTTTAAAGTGTTCTGGTAGCTTTTGATAACTCACAGAGAACTATAGTTTAGATCCAGTTATCTGTAAGTATGTAAATATCTCCATACACATTTTTTAGGGAGGGAGGGGAAGAAGGAAAGAGAGACAATATTAAGCAGGCTCTATGCCCAGCAGGGAGCCTGACACTGGGCTGGATCCCATGACCCTGAGATCATGACCTGAGCCAAAATCAAGAGTGGATGCTTAACTGATGGAGCCACCCAGAAGACCCTAGGTTCGTATATATTTTAAAAGACAAGATATTATGGCAGTGTCCTTAAGTAATGACACAGCCATAGTTTTAATGTTCACCTGAGCCTAGTATAGATTTTCAGAAGAGTCCCAATTTATTAAAAATAAAACTCTAGAACAAAAAATGATGGGACAACATCTTTATATTGCCCTTGTTTGCATTCAGGAAACTTTCCAATTAATCATGTCTGTGAACTTGGTTATGTTTATTACCCAGATGGTATTTTACCACATGAGCAATTAATATAATTGGAGACTATGAAGTGTTTATGTCAAGGCAAGAAGCAGTAGAAGCTTCAATGTGGTAACTTTGCAGACAGCTGAACATATTTTACTGTGTGCTTCCAACCTTCCCTTCTCTTGCCCTTCCCTTTCTATTTTTATATTTAACAGAAAAGAAAGAGTTCACAAAGGCACTCAGATACTGGCAGTTTCTTGTAGAATGTGGTATATTTCTCATTTCCATATATTTCCTTCAAGTGGAATGGCCCTGGGAGCACAATTACCTTTGGTCTTGACAGGTTTGAAAGAGGCAAATTCTGCCAGTTTCTGATTGAAATGTTATACTGGCTTTTCTGAAACTGGCATGATGGGTGACAAAAGACAGAGACGTTGCTGGGTCAGGTGAAGTTGTTGCCATAATCCCTTTTCCCTGTTTTGAGCTCTTGAGCAAGAAAATCCTGTGTCAAGGTATATTAGCACCACCTGCTATCAGCACTTTGAAGGGGTTGCCAACAGACAGGCTAACTTTCAGGATCATATTCTCTGTTCAAAGGGACTCAAAGATAGAAAACCAGTCATGGTCTCTGAAGACTATATAATAAGCTCACATTTTCATTCTTCATCTAGATTTCATTTTCTTATATGAAAATGATTTGCCAACTGTCCATAATTAGGCCTTTCTTACTCTACATTGTAATATATAGTACTTATGAATTCTGTTGATGGGGAGTATATTCCTTCATGTAATGAATGCATTCCAAAAAAAAGTGTACTTCAAAAATTGTAAATCATATTTTATCTTAATTACAGAATTGATCTGAGTAATAAGCTTTTGATAAATCCTTGATAGAATTTTATATTTTAAAATCTCAAATAATGTATTCTCTCAATTTGGATATATTTTGTATGTATATATTTTTAAGATTTCATTTATTATTTGAGAGAGAGAGAGCACAAACGGGGAGTGGCAGGAAGAGGGAGAAGCAGGCTCCCTGCCAAGCAGGAAGCCTGATGCAGGGCTTGATCCCAGGGCCCTGGGATCATGACCTGAGTCGAAGGCAGCAGCTTAACCAACTGAGCCACCCAGGTGCCCCTATTTTGTATATACATCATGTGAGAATAGGTGCTTAAAAGGAAGCACACATATATTAGTTTGTATTTAGTAACAAACTTCTAGAAGATAGATGTGAGGTCTTTCCATTTAGTCTTGCAAGTTCTTTCTCCATGGATCATTCCTCCTCTAGGATTCGCTCTCTCACTAGCTTTGACCTCTGTTCAGATGTCATCTTGTCAGAAAGGTTTTCTCTGGCCACCTTATATAATCCTCTCACCCCTATCCTGCTCTACTTTCTTCCTGTCACTCACAGTCATAAAACATATTATGCATTTATTGCCTATCTCTCCTGAACTTAATTCCATGAATCCTTGGTCTTTATTTTAATTACAATTATATCTTTGACCTAGGACAGTGCCTGGTGCACATATACATACTCTATACTTATCAGATGAATGAATAAGTGAATAAATGAAGAACTGAGAGGGATTGGCATCTGCAAAACTCCCAATTTTATCTGCCCCATTTTTTGAGAGTGTCTATGGGTATATTTCCTGGGGAAAAAGAAACTGTATTCCTATATACTTCTTGATTCTCGTGATCCTATGATATCTGTTATAATGGAATCTGGTATATCTAAGTGCTCAAGTTTTAAACTTTTAAAATATACTGATAAATACATCCTTTAAATCTTATGGTTCTGAGATTCACTCATTAACTCAAAGAATGATCTCATCATAATAAATACATACTACTTTAGGGAACTACAAGTCATGAAACAGTGTGAAACTCCAAGCAAGAGAAGGCAGACTGAGGGGCTTACAGGCTCATATAACTGAATGGCTTAACATTTTAAAGAGTTTTAATTTAATGTTAAGATTTTAGAAATTCAGTGTATTGCACATAAAAATCTGGATTTTCAACCTTTCTTGAATTATCTAAAGATCTGATGATGCTGGACTCACAGTCTTGCATGGCATCTGTTAGCTGAAGCTGAATATTAAATGTGTTAACCACAGTCTCCACCACTCCCTTTTGTTGTTTCCTGACCTTACTCCTACATTTATCTTACCAATATTGGCACTGTTGGCACTTGGCTTAACATTCATGCTCTAAGCCAAGCTAATCCTTAGGCACCATTTCATAGGCTTGCTCGTTATATAGTTGCTGAAAATGGAGTTAAAAAAATTTATTGAGGTTAAGGAAAACCAGTAACCTTTTTTTACTTAAAGCACTCTCTGTATTTTTTATTGTTTCACAGAAAAGAAAAGAAAAGAGAGCTTTACCAAGTATTTATTATTTTCCCTCAAAATAATCTGTAACTCAATGCTCTGTATCTTGAGAGGGGTTTGGATGTTCACAAGCATGCATATGTGTCACAGCTGAGTGAATGAACACTTAATATTTTTGCATTCCATGATATACAAGTTTTATAAAATGAAAGCAAACATTGTACTATACTTAATCATATGCATGCAGAAATACTTAGAATTTTTCTGATGTCTTAAAATCACTCTGAAATGCACCCAAAATAGATGGATTAATGAATGGGTAGAGGGATGGATGGACTTATAGATACATGATAAAGGATGCATAGTAAAATGATAATGGTAGAGTCTAGATGGTGAGTATATGGGATTTCACCATACATCTCTTTCAATTTTGCTATATGATTGAAAAATTTCATAATAAAATGTTGAGGAAATCTCAACTGCTACTGAATATGACTGTTATTTGCATGTTGTTTCTTGCTTTTTGGATTGTTTTTCAAACTAAAAGTAAATAGCAGTATTATCAACAATAGCCAAATTGTGGAAAGAGTCCAAATGCCCATTGACTGATGAATGGATAAAGAAGATGTGGTGTACACAGACACACACACACACACACACACACACACACACAGACACACACACACTGGAATATTACTCAACCTTAAAAAATGAAATCTTGCCATTTTCAATGATGTGGATAGAGCTAGAGTGTATTATGCTAAGTAAAATAAGTCATTCAGGGAAAGATAGGTACCGCATAATCTCACTCAATTGTGGAATTTAAGAAGCAAAACAGATGAACATAAAGGAAAGGAAAAAAGAGGGAGACTAAACATTAGAGAGTTTAACTATAGAGAATAAGTTGAGGGTTGCTGAAAAGGAGATGGGTGGGGAGATGGGCTAAATGGGTGATGGGTTTAAGGAGGGCACTTGTGATGAGCACTGGGGTGTTATATATAAATAATGAATCACTAAATTCTTCTTCTGAAACTTAATTACACTAGAATTTACACTAAATAGAATTTAAGTTAAAAAAATCATAAAATATGTAAAATTTTACACAATTAATGAAACAGGAAATTACTATAATTTTTTTATTCTCCTCTAGGATTAATTTTAAAAGAGTTTCATATTAAAAAAACTAAAGATTGATTTGGAATTGTAATTGTGAAATATTTTTATTTTGTAGAAAATTGTCCTTTTTAATCATTTTCTTATTCTTTCTTATATCTATTTTCACATGGCTAATAATTTCAAATAGTATTCTCTGGGCCCCTTAAGTTCCAGATCTTTTAAACTCTTATATGTGGGGTATGAATTATTTTTAACTGATTATAGTTTCACTCTACACTTTGTAAGGTGACGTCAAGTATTTGAATGTTTAATTCATATACATTTTTTGTAAATAATTGTCATATTGGCATAATTAAAAGATTTATTTTTCTTGCATAGATTGTTTCTTCCATATATTCAGAAATTTCTATTCTACAAATATAAGTAGGTTGTAGGACTATTAAAAGTTACTTAATTGTCGGGCGCCTGGGTGGCTCAGTGGGTTAAAGCCTCTGCTTTCGGCCCAGGTCATGATCTCAGGGTCCTGGGATCGAGGCCCACATCGGGCTCTCTGCTTGGCAGGGAGCCTGCTTCCCCCCCTCTCTCTCTCTGCCTGCCTCTCTGCCTCCTTGTGATCTCTCTCCCGCTGTGAAATAAATAAATAAAATCTTTAAAAAAAAAAAAGTTACTTAATTGTAAATATTAATAGTGGCAAAGTGTTGTAGGCAATGACTAAGCAAGCTACCCAATCCCATGATATAGGCTTTACTTTTTTATTAAAGGATATGAGTTATTAGGGCAAATATTTGGATTGTTAATGGGCGGGCTTTGCTACAAAGTCTTCAGGTAAAGCTGTTTTCTACCTTTTGGAAAAGAAACTCACCACTTGTTCTTTGGCAGAATGATTAATATTTGCAATAGGGTATCTTCAGACATGAAACAGATCTATGCTCTAACACCTAGATTTCTAAACTCCAGAGTTCTCCTTATTCTGGGTCACTCTAAATTCAGTTTATTTTTCTCAGAATATTCATTTACTGTATCAAAACATCACTTACACTGCAATGTCAGATGTTTTTAGAGCACAGTTCATTCTCTGTATAGATAACACCATCAGGAAGACCATGGACCTCATATCTCTCCTCATGATAAATTTTCTCTTCCTTACCAAGGAGCATCAATCTTTATTGCATCCAGCTAGAGTCTTATTGAAACCAATTTTTCCCCAAATATTTCCCTATCATTAACATTTTTAGAACTCTAGTTAGTTCAACTCACATTCACTGAATGCCTATTACGCTAGCTCCTGGGAATGCAGACAGAATAAGATGCCATCCCTGCCCTTGAGAAGGCCTCATGCACCTGTAATGCTGTTGTGGCAAAAGGAGACACAACAAAACATTTGATGGAGGAATGTTCCAAATGAATTAAAATACTCTCCATGTTCTAATGACTTTTTTTTGAAAGTATTTTTAGGTTGACAAATATATTCCTGGACATTTATTACTTAGTAGTTGAAATAAAATTTTTCCTTCTAATATTTTTCAGAAAATAGAGAAGGGCTCAACATGTGAATTTTGTTTTTAAATCATTTTAATTTTAGCTTTTATGGGTGGCAGTAGAATACAGTAGAATGAGCAAAATGAATTTGGAATCAAACAGCTTTTGCCTTCTAGTCTTTGCTTATGAACTCAGTGGTCTAGATCTCAGCAACCTGTTTAAACCCCCATGCCTCAGTCGTGAGAGGTAGGTAATATAGCTGCCTGTCATGAGCACTAAAATTTTAATGGAATAATGAAGGAAAGTGTCAAGTCCATTGTAGCCCAGTATGTGGAAGGGACTATTATTATTATTGTCATGATGTTGAGGATGATAATAGTTTTAATTTGGGATACTAGAAAACCAAACCTAACACAAAAATTACACTATTTAATTAAGTAGTTTATGTAGGAGGCAATCTCCAGGAACACTGGTAGTAAAGTGGAAAAAACAGTAAGGACAGAGAAGGAAGAAAGCCAGTAAAATGGTGTAAACTGGAGCTTAAGTATGCTGGGGAGTACTGAGAGACAGTATGGAATATGTACCTCAGAGTTAATCTCACCTGAGAAATAAAGGAGATGGGGTATTTACAACATTTCCTGTCAGCCATTGCTAGAGGACTACTCTCAGGGAGTATTAATTCCTTGGCATTTGCATCCTGCCACATTAATAGACAGAGTGGTCTTTGGGAGATAGAGAAAGGCTTCAGTCAATGATTTAGGTGTTGACAGTTAAAAATCAGTCTGACATGTCTGAAATGGTCAAGCTGAGGTCATATGGACCGAGTACTGATACCATCTGTCCATATGATGTTGATGAGACTACTTGATGAAGGGTAGGGGGTGACTGTTCATCTTTCTCTGAGAAATGAAATATAAATGCAGATGATTAGATGCAGGGAGAAGCCTGTCTAGAAAAAAGAAGCACTGTATGTCTGCATACCTGTGCACACAGTTTATCTGACAGTCTTGGAATTATTCTAGCCTTGGCCGATGAGTCATTTTATTGGGCACATATTTCCTCTGTACAAGTCTCCTGTCTGAGCCCTGTTAGGTTTGGTGCATCACTGGCGGCTTCTTGGATCTGAGAATGCAGTGTTTCATTATTCTGACCTCACCTCCTAGAGCAGTGTGTGCTTCTCAAGCAGCAAACTTGGTCTGAGGTGATAGTCATTACAGCCTACAGGATCTCTTAATAGCTATGATTCAACTTAACCCAAAGCTAATGAGCAGGAAGAAGCAGTTCCACCACTCCCTTGCATTGTTTGAGGAGATATCCCACCATCTTCCAATTTAATTATGGGATGTGGTTTCTGGGCAGGAGAGCAAGTGAAATCTGCTTTTTGGATTTTGTTTTGTTCATACTGAATCATAGCAATTAAGCAATCATGCAGGGTGTAAGCAATAACTTTTATGAACATTAAGATAGTGTACTTCATAACATCTAAATGCTGTGTTTGTTAAAGTTCACTTTTGAGAAATTGTGGTAGTTGTTAGGAAAACACTATTTTTTAAAGGTGTGGAGGAGAGAGATAAGGTACCTCTTCTGGAATTGTGTATGTTCCAGTAACTGTTATCTTTGGGAAGCACTGAAGGTGTCTTCTTCAATAAATCTCAGAAGGTATTCAAGCCATAAACAATTATTTACATATATGGGTGTAGAGATAGTTGTATACGTGTATACATATATTATTTCAGCCATGTCCTAGACATCTAACAAAGATGGAATTGTGTTGATTGGTTGCTTACAGTGTCAAAGTCAAAATGGTAAACTCTAACCAGTGTTCCTTTTAAATTCATAAGCATACTCTTTTTTTATTTGAAAAATGAGAACAAATTAATAAAGGAATGAATATATTAACAATCACTGTATTTAAACAAGTACAGGAAAATAGATCCCCCTATTAATTTTTGAAGCGTGAAATGCTGTATCTCCAACTGTAGAAATTAGGAGCCATTGAAATTGTCTTTAAATATGCTAAAAGTCTGTCACAGATGGCAATATAAGAGAATTTCTACAACTTTTCTTGTATCGATAGCATTAACTGTTAAGGTAAGCATTTCAGTAGCTATGACATAGGTATAGCAGTAGGCATGTTGTTGACTAATATGTGATTCACCTAAATAGAATGAAGAGTCCTCTGGGAGAGAAAAGGAGCATATGTTTTACAAATATACTTTTCAACAGTAATTAGAATATGGGCAATTTGCTACCCTTCATAAGTTGTTCTCTTAATATTTTGACTGGCTCAAAGGAAAAAAAGGTATAATCACTATACCTTTTTAGGGAGCCAGTTTTAGGTTAGTGAAGTGAGAGAACA
Organism: Ailurus styani; assembly: GCA_002007465.1. NCBI lineage: Eukaryota > Metazoa > Chordata > Mammalia > Carnivora > Ailuridae > Ailurus > Ailurus styani. The sequence continues at coordinate 185,018 of LNAC01001411.1, read as the reverse complement.
AAGAAGAGATGATATCTTACTACCCACAGTTCCCACTGCTCTCACCTGCCTATAAGACAGATCCTTGTTATCATCCCTACTTGGCCTCTTGCCTTTTTTCTCAACTCCTCCCCCTTCCTGGATAGCTTTCCCTTCTTTTGATCCCAGTACCTGTCCTTCAACCAATCCAAACATATGTCTTTTTTCTTTCAACTTTTATTGTCCACAGGGTCACAACCATACTGCTCATAAGTTGGATATTCTCTAATCATTCTCTAATCAAATAATAGCCATTGTTGCTAGAAAAAAATATGTATTTACAGCAGTGATCACATTGTTGTGTGGTAATATCTCATAAGAGGTGCTCACCCAATAACTACCTTTTCTTTGTCCTCCTTTGCACTTTGTACATCACTCTAGTAGACTCATTAAGCTGTATCGTAATTGCTTGCTGTTTCAGTTATGTGTGCTGCTTAACAAACCTCCCCAATATTTGGTGGCTTAAAACAAAAATTTATTATTTCTCATGATTCTGTGAATTGGTTGGCCTCAGCTGGGGGCATTTTCTTCCTCGATGGTATAGCCGAGTTCACTCATGCTGCTGCATTCAGCTGGGAACTTGTTTGGGGCTGGAAAATCCAGGATGGCTTCTGTCCCTCCAAAGACTCCTCTGTGAAGCTCTAATAATTCTGCAGTCTAGTCTGAACTTCTAGCATGATGTCTAGGCTCTGAGAAAGGGAAGTCAAAGCTGCTAGTCCTCTTTAGGGCTACACTAGAAGTCCCAGATATCACTTTCAGTGCATTTGGTTGCAAATCATAAGATCAACCCAGATTCACAGTGAGGGAAATAGACTCCAACTCTTCCCTTGATCTTAGCCAAAAGGCCTAGAAGCGATAGGCTCCAATTCTTGATGAGAGGAGTAGCAAAGTCTCATAGTAAAGGAACATGTGTACAACCATGGGAGGAGTAATTGGTGGCCATATTTGGAGACTATCCTTACGCTTGTATCAGCCTTTCCCCCTTGGACTTTGACTTCTTCAGAGCAAGGACTATGTCTTCTTCAGATTTTTAGAATCAAAATATGAAAGATATTTTGCTCTTTATTTCTTGAATGAATGAATAATCTACTTCTCACTTTATCTCTAATTTTCAATAATAAACTCAGTTTTATATTCAGATTGCTGATATGAAATAATGCTACTATATCTTGATTTTTTCTCATTTTTTACTTTTCGAGTTTTTTTCTGATAAGTATCTAAGACATAACTCTTGGGGTTTATTTGTATAGAGAAACCCACCGAGTTACAGATTAAAATCCAAGTGGTTCCTTTGGGAGCTGATTCCAGGAAACATAAACAGGGAAGTGAAGGGATTAAAACAGGGGGTGAATGAAGCTAAAAAAGGGGTGTCAAGCAGGTAATTTGGAGCAACTAGAGGTTATTTCTATGAGGGGGCTCTGGGAAACAGTGCAGACATGTGCCCCAGAGTTATTTTACCTGAGGGATGAGAGAGCTAGAGGACAGTAATTTTTCAACACTTAATGGCTGTCCACAGGCAAGGCAGACTTTGCCATGGGATACCATCGGTAATTGTCATACATACAATTCTGCTCCCCCTCCTCTTCCATCCTTTCCTCAAAAGAAGGCTTAACTGTCTCACCGGCCTTCCTTTCACTTGGCAGTTTCTCATCCTACCAGATAGATTTAGCTAAAAGAAGTAGAAAAGCTCACACTTTTTTTTTTTTTTTACCCATCACAGTTGTTCTAGGTCACGTCATAAGAGATTCTTAAAGATTATATTCACAGACAGGGGAATAGCAGTTTCACGAAGCATTACCTAACCCTGATAGCCTCTCTTTTTTAGAAGGAAATAGGAGGGCTCGGGTCATGATCTGAAGGTCCTGAGATTCAGCCCGGTTTCAGGCTCCATGTTCTGCAGGGAGTCTGAGAGTCTCTCTCTCCCTTCATCCCTCTCTCCCACTCACGTGGGTGCATGTGTTTCCCTCTGTCTCTCTAAAATAAATAAATAAATCTTTAAAAAATAAAAATTATTAAAAAAATAAAATGCATAAGGCAAGGGAATCTTGCTGTTAGGAAAATTGGAGGAAGCCAATATCATATGGTGAGTTAAGACTTACATTAAAATTGGAAATAAGGAGGAATGACAGAGTGAGGTGGAAGGTGTTGACTGGGATCCCTATCTTCTATCATTAGTGGCCAGTAGTTTCATTTTGAAGAATAATAGTGCTATGGCTTCCTCACCTCTTAGTTCTAACTGAAGACCTGTAATGAATTATGTTGTTTTTTCAATGGCTCATATTGACTGTCATGCTGTCTTCTTATACAGGAGATACTCAAGTTGGAGGAGAAAAAAAATAACTTATTTTTTTCCTTTTCCACTCAGTGTAATTGTTATTAGCTTTGAATGAGTAACTTCTGTGATAGAAGATCTCCATACACGCAGTAGAATGCTCTTTCTATTGTGAGAAATGAAAATTAAGACTTGATTTGTCCTGGCCTCTTATAAGGTAGTAGAATCAGTTCTTAAACTCAGTGTGTAGTTTTAGACTATAATGTAAATTAAATCAACTTGTGATTCAGTGATGCCTTTATTCTCAAATATTGATTTAAGTAATGATATTAAATTATGTATGATTGAAAAGATAAGTCTTGCTTCTACCATACTACAGGAATACTGTGAAAATGTTTTCCTTTTCTTGCAGTAAAATTAGGAGTAGAACATAGGTTAAATACAGTTCTCTTCACACCTCGTAATTTCTGATACAGTAAGTTATGTTGAGAAAAGAAGAGACATTAAGTTGACAATAGACTTTTGTTTATAAATATCCCAGATGACGAGGGTAGAGATTGACAGGGTGGTTAGTTCTGTCATTGCAATTATTATCTGTTACAAAGATGGCTGAACTAAAAGGGAATAACTTCCATACATTTTGAAGTGGATTATCATTTGAAACATGACTATGCACTTGGATTACTTTGTAAAGGAATACATGAGAATAGAGTTTTATATTTATGGAGTAAAATTGAAATGATAAAAAGTGAAAAGGCAGCGTAATATTCTCTCATTTAAATTTTAATCATGTTAAACTTTGAGGTTTGTTTTATGAGCTGTTATGCAATTACTGCTATAAAGTTGGCTATAATTTTATATTCTTTTGTATGTATAACAACATTCTTTTGAATTTTTTTGGAAGACTATGTATGCATGGATATGTATGGAGTTATTTTAAAGCTGAAACTTCATTTTTTTTTACTTTATTTTGAGTTGCTGCATTGAATTTGTTTTCAGGATGGCACTGAAGGAATGTTACATTTTAAAATACTTTGGTTTTATTCTTTATACTGGGTTAAAATACTGGGTTTTAGTCTTTGTTTCATGTGAACTTGGAATGATGCAATAGGTCTCAGATTTTTTTTTTCTCAAAAATGACTCCATTTCTCATTCATTTATATTTCAGTGACACTTTGAGTTCTCTCTTATTCTGACATATCTTTTAATCTTTATACAAAGTAAAATTTAGATTATTCATATCCTCTTGGAGGAAGAGTATGGATAAGTGTTATGGAAAAGACACCTCTTTTTTCCAGGAAAGCAGCAGACAACCACACCTTACTCCCCCCCTCCCCAAATAGATTTAGCCATAAGAAGAGTAAGGTGCACATGGAAGAATAGGCCATATTGTATAGGATGGAGGATTTCAAAATTTGTTGGGCTTCAGCATCAAACTGAGAGGCTTGCTGAAAATACAGATCCCAAACCTACTGAACCAGAATTTACCAGAATTTAGACTCCTAGGGCAGGGACAGCTGGTTAATAACCATCAGAGGTGATAGCATATGAGTCAGGACCTAGCCCAATTTGAAGTAACATATTAGGAAGCTTTCTTGCTAACTTTAATTCTTCCATTATCTGAATCATTTCAAAATTTTGAAGCATAGTTTTCCATCTGTCACAGTGTAAGTGACTATTCAATATTGAAATTTCTGGCCCTGTATGGTAGTAAGAGTCAGCTGTCCACAGAGCTCAACTTTCTTGAGTGTCTCATTTCCCCATGTCCTATACACCTGTTTCTTTGTCTTTTCATTTGCCACCTTAATATCTGTTAGCTGCTATTATTTTGGGCTTTTAATCCCCCTTCCCATGTTTGTATGCTTTTCTGTTTTTGTTTTGTTTTGTTTTGTTTTTTTGATTTTTTTTTGTTTTTTTTTTTAGCCCTTAAAGGCAGTGTTTCTATCTACCTCAGGGGCTTCCTCTGAATCATCCATGATTTGTGGATCACCGTTTGGGAAACACCAAGATTCTCAGAACGTTCATTTCTCTGCCATTAAATGAAGGCAGGAATGACTGCTGACATTTCCCTCGACATTGGAGGGAGTGTCCAGGCTAGATGAGAAAATGCTTGTTGAATGAGGAGTGTTGTGCTGTTACTGGCACTTAGCTGGGAAGCTGAAGCTGGAGCAGCTTAATGATTTGCCAGGGCTGTGCAACCCATCATTGTTAAGCCAGGATTACAACCTGGAGAATTTGGGTTACTCTTTCAGAGAACATTCTGTTAGATAAGCTGGACTTATTATTTGAAGTGTTCCACATCCCTGTAGACCAAAGAGGTAGAATTTATGACAGCAGTTTGATCTTCAGAAACTCCACTTAACCCAGAATTACCCTTTAGTTTACTGAACGCACTGGGGAAAAGAGAGGGATGAGCGAGTATTTAATTAATGAGATTCTGTTGCTTACCTGTAAGGGATATGTGTGGGGGAATCTTCACTTTTTCTACACATGATATAAAAATTCCTTTTAATCCTCAAACAACTCTCAGGAAAAAAATGCAGAATTAAAATAGAAGTTCTTGAGATTTGTCCTTGAATATATCTTTAGAAAAAGTATACTTGGAATTTGATGACTTGTAGAGAAAGTTTATCAGCAAGGTTAGCATTTTTATATTTATTCAAATTAAATATATGTGTGCATTTTGAAATCAAGCTTTTATTTATTTTTTTCTATACATTTAGTAGAGAGATTTCCTTAGAATAAAAATGGATATGGGAATCCATAATGTTGTTCCTTGGTTGATATTCTGCATTATAGAGTTGGGATTCTACCCCTTAAATTAGAATTTAGGGGAATGTCAAAGACAATCTTGGTGGTCCAAGAGATATATGTGAGCTCTAGGTCCACTGCTTTGTCAGTGAAAAATCAGCGTGTCAAATGTATACTTATTCAGCATTTCCTGTGAGCCAAGGTACTGTGAAAGGCATTTTATATACTTTCATTTAACAGCTGGAGAATTAACAACAGGTTTAGGAGCCCATGTGTTCTGGAAAATGAAACTGAAGTTCTGAGATATTAAATAACTTACCCAACGTGGAACTGAGATGCTAAATCAGGTTCATCCCACCCTTAAAAGGAGCACATGTAACCAGCATTTCATCAAATGTTGGCACCACAGACAGGACTTGGAAATGACATGGACACCTTATGTTACATACACAAGGCTCTACCTACATCATGTACTAGCTTACATGACTGCAAAGGCCCAAATACAAACTGTGTGCACCATATCCCTTCATTAGCACATTTTCTCTTGCATGGTTATTCACTGTGAGGATGTGATGAGTTGGGACTGTGGGTAGAAGCTGCTGCAATTAGTTTTGCCTCAGGTAGAATGCTGACATCAGTTGTAATGAGATTAAAATCTTCTACTCAGCTGTTATTTGAAATATTCTGTGGTGTTCTCATCCAACTGTTTTAACTAATTGAAGTGACTTAACCATGTAATTATTTTCAAATGTTTACAATTACTTTTAGATAAATATAAATGAATGTTTGCCTGCACATTAGCAGCAAAGGGAATTATTTGGTATCTTCACCCAAATAGTCTAACCCTCCAAAGGAAACATCAGAGTGTTATCACTGGAATTCAAATGACACAAATGAGCATTCTTAATACTAAATGAAATATTACTTTCAGTTCCACTAGGGTGGAGTAGCTCCATTCCTGCCGGCACTCCCCCTTACAACTAAAACCCTCTAGATATAACATAACAAACAAGCATAGGAGCTCCTTGAAAGATCAAACAAGATGAGCTGCTTCAGGATTTGAGGGATACAGCAGTAAGTTCCTTGGATTTCTTTATTGTATCTCATATATCCTGGATGGAGTGCTCCAAAAGTTTCCAATCCTGGACCATCAACACGCACAAACCCAAAAGACTCCAAGAAAAATCTTGTTTCCCTTAGCTAAAGGACCAAGAAAAGGATGGCCTAACAACAACAACAACAACAGCAGCGACGACAACAACAACAACAAATTGGCAATATCTGCCAAACACCATGAGAAAAACTATACCCTGTCCCCTACATGGTTTCAGGGGTGCTGAGCAAGAAGTTGGTTCTCCTCCATTCCCCACTAATTGCTGATATTATTAGACTGTGATAAGCTACTTTTGTATATTTTATCACATATATAGAGGAAACACTAAGAAAATGATATAAAGAAATATTCTAAAAAAACCCACTGTAAATAAATCAAGATAGAAATCTTAAAAATGGTCAAAGAAACAGAAAACAGAAAGCAAGTTATAAAATGACAGACTTAAACCCTAATATCAATAAATTACTTTAATTATAAATAGTCTATAGAAATGCAAAGAACCCAGAATAGTTGAAACAATCTTAAAAAGAAGAACAAAGTTGGAGTACTTAAACTTTCCAATTTCAAAATTTATTGCAAAGATATAGTGGTATGTTGTGGTACTAGTGTAGGGATAAACACATAGACCAATGAAATGAAATTGATAGTTCAGAATAAACTCTTACATTGATGGCCTGATGTCTTGCAATAAGAATGCCAAGGCTATTCAATGGGGAAAGAATAAGCTTTAACAAATGGTATTGGGACAACTGGATATCCACATATGGAGGAATAAAGGTAAAACCTCTTCCTTAACACCATACACGAAATTTGACTCCAAATGGATCATAGATTTTAAATGTAGGAATGAAAGCTGTGAAACTCTTAGAAGAAATCATAGATATAAAATTTGTGACCTATGTTAGGCAATGAATTCTTAGATGTGACACCAAAAGCATAAGCAACGAAAGAAAGATACACAGGACTTCATCAAAATTTAAAACTTTTGCTTCAATCACACCACAAAGAAAGTGAAAACCAACTCACAGAATAGGAGAAAATAATAAAACAGACAGTGGGAGAGGGTTCTGAACACACACACACACACACACACACACACACACACACACACACAATTCTTCAGTGAAGTTATTTGAATGACCAGTAAGAGTATGAAAAGATGCTAAACATTGTTAGTCATCAGAGAAATGTAAATCAAAACCATAATAAGATACTACTTTTTATCTACTAGGATAGATAGCTATTATCAAAAAATAGATAATAACAATTGCTGACTAGGATATGGAGAAATTAGAACCCTCATATGTTGCTGGTGGGAAAGGTGGTGTGCCCACTTTGGGAAATGGTCTCGTAGGCTCTCAATTTGCAAAACATTTGAATTCTACTCATAGGTATAAACCCAAAAGATAAAAAGACATACATTAATGCCTAACTTGTACATGAGTGTTCATAGCAACATTATTCATAGTTATCCCAAATGGAGATAGTCCAAACATCCATCAGCAGATGAATGGATAAAAAATATTATATTCAGAAAATGGAAAATAGTTTATCCATAAAAAGGAAGGAAGTACTGAATCTTAAAAGATGGATTAACTTTGGAAACCTTATGCTGGGTGAAAAAAGCTAGTCATAAAAGTCAACATATTGTATAATTCCATTTCTGTGAAATGTCCCCAAATAGGCAAATCTATAGGTACAGGAAAAAATCAGCTGGTTTCCTAGGACTGCTGTTGGGGTGGGGTAGTTGGAATTGAGGTGGGGGTTAGAAGAAAACAGAGTGAATACTAGGGATAGGGGTTTCTTCAGGAGATGATGTCAGTATTCAAAAATTGATTATGGCAGTGGTTGAACAAGCCTATGAATATACAAAAGCCACTGAATTGTGGACTTTAAATGAGCCAGTTGTATCATGTGAATCATTAAGCTGCTAAAAATGTAAGTGGTCTATATAAAACAAATAAAAAACATTCTGGCAAAGTGAATAAAAAATATGATCAAATAATAAGCTGCCTGCAAGGAATTCACTTTAAATATAGCAACAGAGGTTAGTTGAAAGTTAAAGGATGGAAAAGATATTCTGTGCAAACATTATTTAAAAAATAGTTGTTATATTAATATTAGATATAGTAGACTGTAAAGAATATTATTAGAGTCAGAGATATTACTTAATTAAACAAAGATCAGTCCATCAGAAAGACATAGTTACTGTAAATGTGTACTCATCAAACAACGGTGCCTAAAAATACATGAAGCAAAATGAAATATTACATGTCTCAGTTTAGTTCTTTAAACCTACTGCAAATATAGTAATCATTTTTTAATTACAACATAAATTTAAATTAACATTTGTACTAAGTCTAATTACTAAGTGCTGCCTCTGTCTTTTCACTCTTAAAATACAAGATTGTATTACGTATTGAAGTGCATGTGTGTGTGTGTATGTGTGTGTATTTACACAAAATAGACAAAGCCTATGATTCTGTAATCATAGAATTTAAGGCTACATGGTAATTTTTCAAGCTTGCTTCTTCTTCTTCTTCTTCTTCTTCTTCTTCTTCTTCTTTTTCTTCTTCTTCTTCTTCTTTTAGATTTTATTTATTTATTTGACACAGCGAGAGGGAACACAAGCAGGGAGAGTGAGAGAGGGAGAAGCAGGCTTCCGTTGCTGAGCAAGGAGCCTGATGCGGGGCTCAATCCCAGGACTCTGGGATCATGACCTGAGCCGAAGGCAGACGCTTAATGACTGAGCCACCTAGGCACCCCTCAAGCTTCCTTCTTTTATGACACAGAGACACAGATTCATGAAAGCATAAAGTCAGTTTAATTCCATAAATATATACTAGTAATATTCTTGATGCTCTAAAACCTTATATCTATTCCGAAGTGACTTTTTTACTAATTATTATGACTGAGAAAGATCTCTCCTCAAAGAGAAAGTATGAAGTTTAGAAGTAAAGGCAAGTTTCAGTATTTATATTTGGGAGCAGTAAACTACCTACTAGGAATATTTATCAAATGGAGGTATAATTGCCTGCTATCTCCCTGAACCTTATTAAGTATAATAATTGTGTTTTTTGAATTTACTTTTCTTAAGAGATATAAATTAAACATTCTAACAGCTTATTTTTCCCCAGATGAATAAAATAATATATGAATGTAATTTAGACAAATAAAGAATTGTATTTTATATAAATAAATACTAGATAGCATCTGGTAATTTTAATACATGATCTATATAAATCCTATAGAATAAATAACCTCTAAAGCAGTCAGCTATGGGAGAGGATGAAGCTAGTATACTTATATAACTCCTTCCACAGTCACTGTCCCTCATTTTGTCATTGCTGGTTAGTTTTTTGGTTAGAAATTTTATACACCTAGGTTATATACTCAAATCTATTTACTTGCTTTATTAGTTTTAAGCATTACCTCTTAACCGTTTTGTATGCAAAAGTAGAATCTTGGCACATTTATACTTTCTACTTGTTCTTCTGCTTTTTTTTAAACCTATATTATTATCTCTAAAAGTTTTAAGGCTTATCCTATTTGTATATTTTGTAAATGTAATTTCAACAATTTTTTTGGTTATATATGTTCAACGGATTTAGGGCTAACCTCCAAAGCTTTTACAACAAATCTTCCATTTTATAAGTTGACCAGGGTGATTTCCAAATATGTAAGTCATGCATAATTTGTAGATCCCTTTGGGAAGTACCAAGATTCTCAGAGGTTTTACTTGTGTCATCTAAATGAAGACAATAGTGGCTGCTACCAGTTCCCTTCTCTGCCACTCTCATGTCAAATGGGGTTCCAGGACCCAGCTAATGCTGCAATTTGGAGCTTTTTCTTTCCTTTATTCATTCACATTTCTCTTTGTTTTGACCTCCTAAATATGAAAATATTTTAATAGCCTGTGTATTTATGTGTTAAGTATTCAAGTTCTACTGCTTAGTTCTTAATAATTAATATTTACCTGTGCTTTTTGACCAGCCAAAGATCCCTTACTACCTGTTTTAAAGAGCCCTCTCTAGAGACTTTTAAAAAAGCAAGGGATTGTTAGGATTGTTAAAGGCACTTTTGACATGTTACAAGAAAGTGGTAAGTTTGGTGGAGATGCTAGGCAGAAAAAATTATTTGCTATTCACACTTTGTTACTTGAAAATGGACAGCTATGCTTAATGTACATATGCACACACACATACATATACATTGATACGTAGGAGATGAAAATGGGATGAAAAACTGACCGCTAGAATATTCAGATGCAAGCACCATTCTGTGGGTGCCTCCCCAGGTCATCTAGGGACTGATAGAGGAAGTGCAGTGTACCTCAGTGTCCCAATACTGTAATAGGGAAAAATTGGACAATTTCAAATATTTTAACTCATTCTATGGATGATAACTATCCAACTTTATTATTTAAGTGATAAAATTCATCCTATGTTTGACTGTCATAAACGTGATTTTCTTGAGAATGCTGTTACATAATGTGCTTTGCATTCTCCAGTAGACCTATCACAGTAGGTCATGTTTTGTCCAGCCTATGTCACTGACCACTTTTCAGTAGTATTGATTTCTGGTGAATGCCAACACTTATTTTAGCACTAATTACACAGAGTCATTTATTTCCAATTTTTATATAACAGCAAACAAACTAATAAAATATATTGAATTTAAATTTTGTTTTACCTCTTATTCCTTCTAATCTTATGAATAAACTTTAGAATTTGACCTTATTAACCTACAAGGAACCTCAGAAATGATTTCCATGAAATAAAGTTTGATTTATTTTCATTCATCTGAAATGCCAGGAACTCTAACAGATGGACTGTCAGATTCAAATGAAGTTTTATTGCTCTATGGTAATATGTGGTAATTAAGATATTGTCCAGATAGATTAACACCTAGACCCTGGGAGTCTTGCATCTAGTGTGGCATCTAGGTAGAGGTATCTGGTAAATTTGTAATACTGCATCTAGGCCAAGGGACATCTCTGTCTATTATAATTTTATATAAATTATATATGAGGGATTGTTTATGATCTAAGATGATATTACTTAAAAGCATTTTATTAGATTTACTTTTTTTTTTTTTAAAGATTTTATTTATTTATTTGACACAGAGAGAGAGATTACAAGTAGGCAGAAAGGCAGGCAGAGAGACAGGGAGAGGAGGAAGCAGGCTCCCTGCTGAGCAGAGAGCCCGATGCGGGCCTCGATCCCAGGACACTGAGATCATGACCTGAGCCGAAGGCAGAGGCTTTAACCCACTGAGCCACCCAGGCGCCCTAGATTTACTTTTAGAGTTGAAACCTGATTAGAAAACTGCCATTTTCAAATTGTTCTTTCTAAATGTCTTGACCTTTGAGACATTTTAGTTCAGTTATAAGTTGTCTTATGATTATGGACTAGAAACTACTATGAGCTTAGGCAAATATTTGAAATAATTGCCAAAAGGCCTTTTGTTATCCTAACATTTTATATTTTCATGGACTTTTGAATTTTAACAAAGTGATCTTGATTACTATGTTAGATTTTGGGGCTGAGTATAGAAATTTTCTATATTTATTTTTAATACATTACAGGATTTCTCCAGATATTTTCATTGTTCATTTCAGATGGTAAACTTTTTATTTGCTTTTCTAATAGCTAAGAAACAATTTAAGTCTTGATGGTATTATTATTGTTTCAGTTTGCAAGGGTTCCACCTAAAATACTGTATTGGTGAAGATGGAACACCATGTTGAACACAATAGTTTGTGTGAAACAGTTCGTCGAAAATGACAAATCAAAAGCTGTCATGTAATAGAAAAAATACACTTTGAAGCATAATCTCTAGTGATGTATCCTCTCTACTACAATTTAAACTGCACTCCTCATGTCATGCATAAAGAATGAACTTTACAGTCAGTTTTAAAAGCTGAAATAATTGGGATGAGAAACATAAAATGCCCAAGAAATTTTTCTGATAAGAATTGCAAGTCTAGGTCAAGAAAGTAAATAAACCAGAATGTGAAGCATGCTCTTTTTTATTTTATTTTTTTAACTTTAACAGTCCTTAGCCATAATTGACAATTTACAGATTTTAACAGGAAACAAACATTACTCTACTGCCATCTGGACATCCTGAATAGAACCTATGCCTCTGGATGAGGGAAGGCATAATGATTAGATAGATATTTTGGCAGAAAACTCCCTTTTTTAATGTCTTGGGATTTGGGATGTAAAACCAATGGCCATAATTTTGAAACATCTGTTCTTTTCATGATCTCCTCCACATGGAAAGAGATTAGGAAATTGAGTGTCCTCAAGTATCTTTGTTGCAGTGATCAAAAATTTTCATTTTGTACAAATATATAAATGGAGTCAAATTTACTTTTTAGTGAACCCTATTACACCAAACATGTAGCTTGCTTTTTTTCTGAATTCAACATTGTCATGTTTAACTTAGTGTATTTATTATTATATACATCCACCTACTTCCAAAAAGGAGGTAAACGATTTTACACTAAAAAGAAATAGGTATAATAAAAACAGTAATGTTCACTAAATAATGCATGATAGCAAAGGATGATCAAACCAAAACATATGTCAGTTTTAATAACTATAATTGACTATAAAAATTGGATCTATATACTCCAATCCCAGGCCGTCTTCCTACTGTTTAAAATTGGTGTCCAATTATCTTTTGGATGCATTTCCCTCTTGTAGAAGTAAAAGGAAGTGAGAATATCAGTGAATCTAATACCCTGGACTCCAAAATGGGATGAATTTGAAAATGAATGGGTCTCTTCTCCCCTTCTGCCTAGGTCTCTTGGCTTCCTGGCTTGTCTCTATCCTCTTGAATTCTTTCCTCCCCTTTAGGCTAAGGGATTCTGCAGGAAAACCTTTCTCTGGATCTGTTGCCTGTCATGTTCTTTCCAACTCTCTCCTATTTGATTACATTATATTCTGTTCTAGTGTTCTTTTGTCTCCTTTAAAACTCAGAAAAATTTGTTGCCACTTACACCATTTTGATCATTTCTGTTCTGTGCTTTGCAAGCCTTTATCTACCCATTCCCCCTAATCAGATTTCCCATGGACCTCATCATTGACCTAGAACGAGCCAGGACCTACAGTTACAACCTTTCTTGGACTAAATTATCCAATCTATGGACCTTCCCCATGCAGGTCTAGGGTAGAATTAAGCTCAATTCTATCCCCAGTTTTCAAGGCTTCTAATTTATTTTCCATTAGCATCTCCCCCTGGATTGTTCCTTCCTCCTCTGCCTATATATCTGATGGGTAGCATAAAACTAGGATATGTTAGTCCCTTACAGGAGGAAAATCTCTGCACAAGCTTCCAGGAAGCCAAGTACAAGAGAGAAAACATGATGATTTGTGAACTCTCAGAGTGTAATGAAAACAAATACAGCAGTTTGGAGGGTAGGAAGCAACTCCTCCAAAAGGGAATCAGAATCCTTTTAGAGATTTAAGAAAAACTCATTATTCCAAAATGTCATGTATTTAAAGGTTAAAAATTATGAGCACCACAACCCACCTATTAGAATGGCTAATTTTTTTAAAGATTTATTTATTTGAGAAAGAGAGTGCACCTGTGCACAGAGGGGAGGGGCAGCGGGAGAGAGTTTTAAGCAGACCGCACAGTGCCCAGTGTGGGGCTTGATCTCATGATCCTGAGATCACGACACTGAGATAATGATCCTGAGATCATGACCTGAGCCAAAACCAAGAGTCACTTAACCAACTGTGCCACCCAGCTGCCCCACAGAATGGCTAAAATTGTTAAATGCTGCAACACCACATGCTGGCGAGAATGCAGAGAAACTAGATCTCTCTCATCATTGTTGATGAGAATGTAAAAATGGCACAACCTTCTGTAAAAGAGGTTGACAGTTTTTTAAATTAGAATTTTGATATTGAGATAATTGTAGATTTATATTTAGTTATAAGGAATATTGCAGAGATTCCATGTGCACTTTACCCAGTTTCCCCCCCAATGGTAACACATTTCAGAGCTATAATAAAATATCAGTTCTATAATTTCTCTTTGGTTCTTTTTTATACATTTTATTTCTTTCAGAGAACCCTTTTTTCATTTAAAAAACTATGGTACAGTATCATAGCCAGGATATTGATACTGACAGTCAAGATAAAGAACATTTCTGTCATCACAAGGATCCCTCATGATTCCCTTCTGCAGTCACCCTCAATTCCCTCTCATCATACCCCCTCCTTAACCCTCTTGTTATTTCAAGAATGTTTTATAAATGGAATAATATAGTGTGTACCTTTTGGTATTGGCTTTTTCTCTCAATATATTTCTCTGGAGTTTCATTTAGGTCGTTGCATGTGTCAGTAATTCCTTTATATTGCTAAGTAGGATTCCATGGTATGGATTTGCCAAGTTTGTCTCACCATTTACCTACTGAAGGACATCTGTGTTGTTTCTAGTTTTTGGCTATTATTTAATATAGCTGCTATAAACATTCATGTTCAGGTTTTTGTGTCAACAAGAGTCTTCATTTCTCTGGATTATATCCCCAAGAGTGTAGTTGCTGGATCATGTGATTGTTGTATGTTTACTTTTTTTTTTTTTTTAAAGATTTTATTTATTTATTTCACAGAGGGAGAGAGATCACAAGGAGGCAGAGAGGCAGGCAGAGAGAGAGGGGGAAGCAGGCTCCCCGCTGAGCAGAGAGCCCGATGTGGGCCTCGATCCCAGGACCCTGAGATCATGACCTGGGCCGAAGGCAGAGGCTTTAACCCACTGAGCCACCCAGGCGCCCTGTTTACTTTTTTAAGAAACTGCAAGAGTATTTTTCAGTGTGACTGTAGCATTTTACATTCCTACCAGCAATGTATGAGTGATCCCGTGTCTCTGTGTCCTCACCAGCATTTGTGTTGAATATATATGTGTGTGTGTGTGTATGTGTGTGTGTGTATGTATATATGTGTGTGTGCATATATATATATATATGCCATTTTGATACGCATTTGATATCTCATTTTAGATTTAATTTGTATTTTTGAAATGGCTGATTTTTTCATGGCTGATTTGCTCATTTGCCATTAGTCTGTCATCTTCAATGAAATGTCTCTTTACATCTTTTGCCCATTTTCTAATTGAATTTTTTATTATTTAGTTTTGAAAGTTCTTTATATATTATAGTTACTAGTGCTTCGTTGGATACGTGGTTTGCAAATATTTTCTGTTAAAAATGTCTTTCATAGGGGCTCCTGGGTGGCTCAGTGGGTTAAAGCCTCTGCCTTTGGCTCAGGTCAGGATCTCAGGGTCCTGGGATTAAGGCCCTCATCGGGCTCCCTGCTCTGGGGAGCCTGCTTCTTCCTCTCTCTCTGTCTGCCTCTCTGCCTACTTGTGATCTGATCTCTCTCTCTCTGTCAAATAAATAAATAAAATCTTATAAAATGTCTTTCATAAAACAAAAGTTTTAAATTTTGATAAAATCCAATTTTCCTTTTACAGATCATACTTTTGGTATTCAGCATAACTTTTTGTTCATCTCTAGAAGCAAAGATTTTCTACTTTTTTTCATGAAAGTTTTTAAGTCCAATTTTTAAGTTAATTTTTGTATAAAATGTGAAACATGGATCAGTATTCATTTTTTATGTTTATGAATGTCCAGTTGCTCTAGCACCATTTCTTGAAAAGTTCTTTTCCTTTCATTTAATACTTTTTTTTTTTGTCAAGAATCCTTTGGCATATTTGTATGGGTCTACCTCTGGGTTCTCTGTCCTTTCTGTTCCATTGTAATCAAAGTGTCTATCCCTCCACCAATACTCCTCAGTCTTGTTGATAATACTATATAACTTATCACAGTCTACTGGTACTGTCATTTTATCAGTTTGAGTAAAGCATAGAAATCTTAACTTCCTTTTATATCTCTTTGCCTTCCTATGTTTACAGTATCCTTATCTTAAACATTTTATTGATATACATTTAAAACCATATTAGGGTTGTGATTTTTAACCATAATACACAATTTAGAAAACTCATGAGGAGAAGGAAATCCCATTGTCTCTATCCATACTTTTTCTTGCCATGTTCCTTTTCCTTTCCTGGTGTTCCAAAGTTTGTTTTTGCTATTTTTTTTTTTATCATTTCTGTTTAGAGAACGCTGATGACAAATTCTCATAGTTTTTGTTAATCTGAGAATGTACTGATTTTTCCACCATTCTTGAAGAATATTTTTTACTAAATATGAGATTCTGGGTCAGTTCTTTTATCACTTAAGATAAATTGTGGTACTTGGGTGCCTGGGTGACTCAGTGGGTTAAAGCCCCTGCCTTCAGCTCAGGTCATGATCTCAGGGTCCTGGGATTGAGCCCCACATCGGGCTCTCTGCTCATCCGGGAGCCTGCTTCCTCCTCTCTCTCTGCCTGCCTCTCAGCCTACTTGTAATCTCTCTCTCTCTGTCTGTCAAATAAATAAATAAAATCTAAAAAAAAAAAAAAGTAAATTGTGGCACTTCTTTCTAGCCCTCCTGATTTAAATGAAAAAGTTCACTGTTGTTTGAATTATGTTTTCTACTATAACAAGGTGTTGTTTCCCTATGCTGCTTTCAGGATTTTTGTTTTTTGTTTTTTTTTTTTTTTGGACTTTAGTTATCAGGAGTTAAATATAATATATATGGCATAGATTATTTTTTCTTATTTATTTATTTTTTTTACTTTATCCTGCTTAGGATTTATTTGAGTTCTTGGATCATTAAGTTTATGACTCTTGCCAAATTTGAGAAGACTCCAACCCTTTTTTCTTCCAGTACTTTTATTTTTAAAGTTTTTCTGCCCTCTTTGTCCTAAGTACTCAGATGACACAAATTCAGATTTTGTAGTTCTATTTTTCTGTCTTCCAGTTCACTGATTCTCTCCTCTGTTCTCCATTGTGTTGTTAAGCCCATTCCCTGACCTTTTTTATTCTGGTGATTCTGTTTTTCAATTCTAAAACTTCCGTTTGGTTCTTCACTTTATCTTCCACTTCCTTGCCAAGACTTCTTATTGTTTCACTTATTTCAAGTGTATTTTTAATTGTTCATTGAAGTATTTTTATCATGGTTCCTTTAAAAATCTTTATCAGGTAATTATAACATCTATGCCATCTCAATTTTTGCTTTCATTGTTACTTTTCATTCAGTTTGATACTATCCTGGTTCTTGGTATGATGAGGATCTTTTTTTTATTGCAACCTGGACATTTCCATACTATGTTATGAGACCCTAGATCTTATTTAAACGTCCTGTTTTAACTAAATTGCTCTAATGTGGCTCTAGCAGAGGAAAGTATGGGGCACTGCCTCATTACTGGCCAAGCAGAAAAAGCACAGGTACCCTACTAAGCCTCTGTTCACACTCAAGAATTGACCTCCTCTTTGCTGTCAGATAGGAGTAAGAGTTCTGGCTCCCTGGCTGCTCTCCATTAATAAGGTGTGTAGAGAAGCCTCACTATCAGCTGATGAGGGCGAAAGTCCCAGCTTCATGATTGGCCTTCTCTGACCCCTCCCTCATTGGAGAGGAGAGTTGGGAGTATCTTGCTACAGCCTTTCAAAGGTAGAAGTCTGTATTCCTCAGTTAGCCTTACTGTTAGGGTTGGGGCACATTATTTTTCTGTCGTCTTTGGCTGGAATAGATCGTTTATTGCATGAAATTTCGTCTTGATTGGCAGCAGGCTTTTGATCCTGGGAGCAGGTTCATTTGTTCGTTTGTTCGTTTGTTCGTTCGTTCCTTCCATCCTCTCTCCCTCTCTCCTTTCCTTCATCCCTTCCTTCTTTTCTTTTTTCTTCTCTTTTCTTTCTTTCTTCCCTTCCTTCCTTCCTTCCTTCCTTCCTTTCTTCCTTCCTTCCTCCCTCCCTCCCTCCCTCCCTTCCCTTGCCTTCCTTTCCCTTCCCTTCTCTTTTCTTTTTTCTTTCCTTTCCTTCCCTTTTCTTTTTTTTCCTCCATTGGCATTTCTGGGTTACCAACTTCTTCAGTTCCAAGTCTAGGATACATGGAACAAGGAGTAAACCCATGGAACTCAATATTCTGTCCTTCCTTGGGTCTTGAGGTCATTTCTGATTTGCCTTTTTTATTCCACTTTTCAGAGTTTTTCTTATATTTGTTTTATAAATAATGTCCAGCATTCTTAGTTGTTTTTAGCATGAAAAATAGAGGAAATTGCATCTACTTTACAGGTAGAAGCAGCAGTTTCTTATAAAATTAAACTTAAACCTCCATATTATCCAGCAATTACCCTTTTGGGCATTTAATCAGGGAAATGAAGGCTAATATTTACACAAAACCTATCATTTAAGTTCCAAGCAGCTTTATGTGTAATAGCCAAAGACAGGAAATAAGACAAAGGTCCTTCTTTGGCTAAACAGATAAACAAACTGTGGTACATCCATACAGTGGGATGGTGCTCAGTAATGAGAAGGACAAACCTTTAATACAGCAGTTGCTGGGATAGATCTCAATAACATTATACTAAGAAAAAAAGCCAATTTTGAATATTTACATGCTTTAGGATTCTGTATAATATTCTCAAAGTGACAAAATTCTAGTGAATTATGAATTGCCAGGAGTTAGGGTTTGGAGAAGAATATGACTATTAAGGGTTAATATAATAGAGTTCCTCATCTGTATCTTGATCGTTCTGATATTTACCCAAATTTATACTTGTTAAGGAAAATTTATAGAACTATGTGCATGCACATGTGTGTGCATGTGTGCCCCCACACACACGAGTGCATGTAAAAACTAGTGCATGTCTAAATAACATCTGCTCCTGAGTGAATAATATTGTACCAGAGTCAATTTTCTGATTTTGATAAAGCGCTATGGTTGTGTTCATTTGGTTATCTTCACTGGAGGATGCTAGGTGTATGATAAAAAGGACCTATATATATTTTTGCAACTTCTTGGGTCTTAAGCTATTAAAAAAATTTTTTTTTCAAAAGCCTGTAACAATGATAAAAATTGTAATGCTTTAAGAGTTAGTTTTTTTTAAATTGTAATGTTGGCCTTCATAGAAATTTCAGTGTTTTATGTGATATGTGATTAATCTGCACTTTTCCTCATCCAACTCTTAATCCTTTTTTTTCTTCTCTGGCTTATTTATGCCCCAGGAGACTTACTTTTATTAACAGTATCGCCTGGGCCCCTCCTCTTCCACATCTCTACTTTTTATCAGACTCTGTTCATTCCTTTCTCTCTTCTTATCCCTAAGACCAAGTGGTAGAAATACCTTACTCTTATTCTTAGAATGTTTGTTGTTTCCCTTAACCTTTCCTGCATCTCAGACAGAGCCCTTTTATTTAATTCTTTTCAGTTAAAACTTTTGAGTGTGCCATCTGTACCTGCCAAAACCCAAATATATTTGGCAAAAAATAGATTAGTTAAGTATAATGAAAAAAGATAGATTGGGGCAAATATTTGTAACTCATGGGATAAACAAAGATTTACTCTTCCTGATATACAGGCAGTTCCTACAAAAGGATAAGAAAGTTAACAACCAAAAGAAAAATGGGCAAAGGGTATGAACAAGCATGTCACAGAAGAGAAATTCCAAACAGCCAATAAACATGTGAAAGTATGTTTCTAAGTTAGTATTTAGGGAAATACAAATGAAAACAAAAATGAAATATATTTTTTTACCCATAAGATGGGATCAGATTCCCTTTTTTTTTTAAGATTTTATTTATTTATTTGACACAGAGAGAGAGAGAGATTACAAGTAGGCAGAGAGGCAGGCAGAGAGAGAGGAGAAAGCAGGCTCCCCGCTGAGCAGGGAGCCCGATGTGGGCCTCAATCCCAGGACGCTGAGATCATGACCTGAGCCGAAAGCAGAGGCTTTAACCTACTGAGCCACCCAGGCACCCCAGAGTCCCTTTTTGACTGAAGAATTCTTTCTGCTGCTGTGAGATCAGGTGGCCAACAACTCAGCTGATTCCCTCTCCAAGAGTTCTTCTCAGTCAGAGAGCTGTGTTGCCCACGATTATGCTTTCTGCCTGAGGCCGGCCTGCAAGCAATGACTCATGATGTAAGATGTAAAAGTCCAACTCCTTGCCTCCAGGCTGGACCAGTCTAAAAGGCTATTTTCCAGGGAACCCAACCCACAGCATGACATGTGTGAACCTGCAGGAGTATTGTAACTCTTGCAGTATGGGCTGTTACAATCTCTTTTGGAAAATAATCTCACAAAATCAGTTAAAAAGAAAAAAAAAGCCACATATATCTTTTGATTTAGCAATCATAATTTTCAGTATTAAAACAAGGAAACAGTACACAAGAACATATGTAAAAATGACGTGTACTGTAATTTTATTTGGTGGTATAACTGAAAATAGCTTAAATATCCCATCAGTAGAGAAATGATATGTCAATAGAGAAATGGTATATCTGTGCTCTGAGGTATGATGGTGCTCAGAATAAACCACAACTGTATCTGGTGGTATGCAGAGGATATCTAAATGTCAATGATATAATGTTGTATAATAAAAGAAGAAAAGCAAGTTGTAGGGCGTGAATGTGTGTGTGTGTGTGTATATGTGTGTGTGTGTGTGTGTGTGTGTGTGCTTATTCACTGAAGATCAACAAATAACAGTAACTGTTAGAAGAACATGTTTTCTTAGAGCTGCTCTTCAGCCAGAACGTGCTTGCATGGCTATGCTTGTTATTTATGATTATGACCACTTTGATTGGCTGGGTGTTTATTCTGATTAGTCAGTGCCTGTGCTGCCCTGGTTGTTAATTATTTTGATTGCTATTCCTGCCTATAAAGCATATTGTCAGCTGACTGACAATTTTTGAAAGCCTCTGTATGTAGTTGGCTACAGAAACAAAAAAGATCCAATAAACCATATTTGTATTCAGATTATGTCAGACATTTGGATGAGAAAGGAACTATTCAATCCAGAATGTTTGTATAACAAATATAAACAAGTTAGAATTATAATAAAAACTTCTAATTCTATCTGGTAAGCTCTTTATAATAGACACTCCCTCTGCATTATAAATAGCAATATGGAAGGAGAGAAAGATTATACATTTTATAATTGAATACTGACAAAGCATTATTTCTCATTACTCCCACCATAGGCTTTTAGATACTGGAGCATATATTAGGAGCGCCAAATTCTGAAGTTTAGGAAATACTGTTGTAAAGCTTAAATGTATACATTGGAGATGTATTCAGGAGAGAGAGAGGGGTAGCATTTTATTCAAGATTTTAAGGTAGTTGGTGGAATAATAAGCCTATTTTTGTGTTAGCTTTATCTGATTTATATTACCTTTCTCCTAGAGCAAAAATACAATAGTAGAATGAAAATATTTTGATTGGTTTTATAAATAAATAGATTACTTAAGAAATAAATATATCCAGGTTACAGTTTGCTCATTTGTATTTGATATGATCTGACACTGCAGAAAGGCAAAGGATCTCATTATTACCCAGGTCTTTACAAGAAAGGGTTCCCAATGCATGACATGGCAATTTGTCGCCTTTATTTGGATGGATTTAGACAAAGCTTGCATCATTTAGCATTCAGTTCCTTTGACAGTACCTTTTAACATCCTTCTTATTGTTCCATTTGTGGGTCATTGCAAAGCCTTCATGAAGACTGTGTGGTTTAGGGAGCAAGTGAGACTGTTGTCTAATTTGTTGTAATTGCTTAACTTACTCACATAGTTTAATTTACCTCTGAATATGTTCAGCAGCTTAGAAGAAAGGTGTTTGTTCAAACATGAAATCTTTATAATTAGAAAAAAAATCATTGTATGGGTTTGTGTTATATAAATCTTGGTGAACTTTCTCCCTGCCTAATTTAAATAATCTTTAAATAATAACATTGGCTTAGTTCTTTGTGGGGGGAAAGAGGCAAGGAAAGATTATGCAAACTTTCAGAAATTTTAGGCTTTTTTGAGAAGTAACACACATATTTTTCTGTTAGAGACTTTTTTTCTTCCTAAATCTTTTCCTAAACACCATTTCAATTTCTGCCTGAGGGAGTGGATTAGCTGTATCTTTCCTCACTCTCAAATTAGCCCCCTCCCTGAAAAAAGCTACAGCCTCAGTCTGCTTTCAGGTTACTAAACCATGGGGAAGTACACAAAATGTTCTTTCTCTTTTCCAATCTATCTTTGAAGTGCCAAGGAGAGATATTCTGGCAGCATGTAAATCTGAAATTCTGTTTTGCTTAAAAAAAAAAATGAAATTCTCACTGAGGCATGATTCCCTTCAAACCAGTAATCTTTTCCTGTTCTTTGTCTACCTCAGTGTCTTTGAGGTATCTTATTAATGGGCTGGTATTCCTGACACAGTCCTTTTTAGGAGTTAGATTTCTGGCTAACTCTCCACTGCATTTTTAGAAACAAAATAGCATACACAGAAAATGAAAAATAACACCAAAGTCTTGATTAATGTTGTTAGCTCACCTTCCATGATTTAATTACATTTCTTCTCTTAAAAAAAGAAACAGTTAAAACTTCAATTTTACATGATGTTATTTTCTCAAATACATTGGTTAATAGTAAGATATTGAGCTACTATTGAAAATGAATTTGTATTAGCTGGAGACTACAGGGAGAACAATATACATATATGGTTGTCTATATACGTATATATAAAATGAAGACTTTGTATCCCTCCCTGCCAATCTTCCTTTTCCAGCCCCGTTTAATGAAACTTTACTCTTGCTTGATGCAGTCATCTACTAGGGTTGGTTTAGCAATCTACCAATATTTAGGTCTCTCCATCTTTTTTTTTCCTTTCAATTTTAGGGAGGCTAAAATTGACTGAAAATGACTGCTTCTGCCTCTGCTTATAAAGTAAAAGTAAAATTGGGTTAGACAAATTTATTTTAGGGTAAACTTTCTTTCTTTTATATGGTTAGATGTATGTAGGAGCCAAAGTCTTACATGCCAGGCTGAGTATTATAGACTGTGGAGAGTGCAGCTACAAAGGAATCTGGATCCTAAACACCATTATTAAGGAAAATAGTTCAGAAACCAGCCAAGCTGTAGGAAATGCAAATAAAAACCACATTGAATGGTTCCAATGAAAAAGGCAGACAACATCAGGCATTGGAGCAACTAAGGTTCTCTGCTGGAGAAAGTGCCACCACTTGGGAAAACTGGTGGTAGAACTAATGCTAAACATACACCTATCTTGTGACTCAATATTTCCATTTCCAGGTATACACCCAATAGAAATGAGACCATATGTGCATCAAGACATACAGAAGAATGTTCATAGGAGTGCTATTAGTATTAGTCCTAAAGTGGAAATAATCAACAGAAGAGTGGTTGAATTAATCATGGCACACTATTATGAAAGAATAATACAACAAAAAGCGTGAGCCAACTCTAAGTACTCTCAACACCATGGACAAATTTTATAAATTCAGTGTTGAATAAAAGAAACTGGATGCCAATGAGTGTATCTCATTCAGTGTATATAAACTTTAAAATAAGTAAAACTGATCTTTGGTGTTAAAAGTTAGAGTAGCTGTTAGCATCATAGGGTAGTAACAGGAAGGGGGCTCATGGGGGACTTCTGGAGTTCTGTCGGTGTTCAGTTTCCTGATCTGAGTGCTGGTCACCTAAATATGTTTGCTTTATGACTTTTGCAATTTTGTGAATATTTATGTACTTCAATAAAAAGAGATTAAAAGAAAAGAATGAATAAAAAAAGCCAGCTATAGAAATGAAGAAAATTGGCAGCATAAAAGAGTGTGTTTTGTCTTCTTAAGTCATAGAAGGAGATCAAGAAAGAGATTTATGTTTAAAGCCTGTGAAAATGAATCAAAGTTTTAAACTCTCTAAGTGGCCAAAGCTTATTGTTTGAACAGAATGCAAAACAGTTACCACAGTGTTTAAAACTGTCCTAATCTTTAGAATCACTTAAGGATGTTTGTCAAAATATTGACTCGACATCCTCTTTGAGAAATTCTAGTTTAGTGTGTTTAAGATGGGGCCAGGTATTTTTATTTTTAAAACATGAGTTAGATGATTCTAATGGTTATTCAAAATGTGGGAAACAGATTTGTGTGATTCCTTTTTTTTTTCTAACAGCTAAAAATGATGTAGCCTGTTTTTTTCCTGTTTTTCTTCTTCTACCCCAATCCTCCCACCTATCCACAATTCCAATTTGAGCAATGATTCTCAAACTTTGCTTTAAGCATTTGTTAAAAATAAAGACTTCTTGGTCTCACCCTAAGGATTTTGAATTGTTAAGTCTGATGAGTACCTTTAAAGGTACTCAGATTATGTTTCAGTATACTTGGAGAAACTAGGGCCTAAGAAAAATAATACACTGGCCAAACAGATATTTGGCTTAGTTTCTCCTCTTTTATGGCTGGGCTGGTTATATAACATTTGTTATTAAGTGTCTAATAAATGTTAAAGTCCTAGGAGATGGGAAGTGTGTCTCATTTCCTTTTTAGGGGCAAGTTCATAGTATCTGTGAATGTACTGCTCAGCCAGTGAGCATTAGGGAAGTCATGAAGTCCAGATGGTTCCCTTTAGTACTGTTTTATTATAATCATTGTTAGAAATTAACCTGGAAGAGCACTGTTTCCTTTTATATTTATATTACTTTTAATAAATTAGTAATCTATTTTGCCAGTCTTAAAATTTATTGAGTATCTATTATGTACATGACTGAAATGCCATTTGGTTCCTATCATTTCATGGGTTCTAATTAGGGGTGTGGGGGCAAAAAATTTCATGATCCAACTGGTACAGGGTCTCATGAATATTTGATGTTTTGTTCATCAAAATTATAGGTAAGTGTTCACCTGCTCAAAATCTTTGATAAGCATTCTATTATAATCAAAATGCAGAGAAGTTGTCAGAAATGGGTTTAGTTTATTCTAATGAAGATTTACCAGTCCTTGGGGATTATAATCATGGTCTCTTTTTCCAATTAAGAAAGACCAAATTATTCAATTGCCTAAAAACTTCGTTTGCCTGACACCTTATCTTTATGCATTAAGTAGTTGCTGTTATTCTAGGAGAAGGTACTTTATTACTTCAGGAATGCATAGATATATGGGAATGAAAAGAAAGAGAAAGACTATTATTACTCTAGCTAAATGATCAGTCATATTCAGGTAGGAAGTGTTTACTTAATACATTTTATCATGGGTTGTATGACATCTTAGAATTCCTGACAGTTCTTTGCCATCTATATTCAGTAGTTCCTGTTGGTACATTAAAGTGCCATATAGAAGAGCCTAATAACAGTGAACATTAAATTATGTTTATTATATTATTGCTATTTTTAAAATATAGGCCAATCATATCTGAATTTCTGTAAAAATAAGTAAAGTAATGATGTTATGCATAGAGATAAATTGGTGTCCATTTTGGAAGGAATTTTGGTATCTAATTAAAAAAAACTTACAGCCTGGAGTAATTGGGACTCTGCTGGCAAGAGAATAAATTATTACTACCACTTTGAAAAACTGTTTGACAGTGTTTACTAAAGCTAAACATTTATCTACCCTATGACTCAGCAATGCCATTCAATACACTCAAGAAAAATATGTAAAATATTCACCAAAAGACTGCATAAGAATCTTCATAGCAGGACTATCCATAATTATCCCCAAGTAGAAATCACTTTAATGCCAATCAATAGTATGGAGATGATAAATAAATTGAATGAGAATGGGCAGTCTCTATTAATGCCAATCAGTAGTATGGAGATGATAGATAAATTGAATGAGAACGGGCAGTCTCGACTCAATAATATGGTTGAATCTCACAGACAATATTGAGAGAAAGACGTCGGATGTAAAAGAGTATATACTGTATTGATTTCTTTTATTCAAAGCCCCCAATTAAGCAAAACTAATCTCTGCTGTTAGAAATCAGGACAGTGCCATCAACAGATGAATGGATAAAGAAGATGTGGTATATATATACAATGGAATATTATGCAGCTATCAAAAGAAATGAAATCTTGNCACCTTACACCAGTCAGAATGGCTAAAATCAACAAGTCAGGAAATGACAGATGTTGGCGAGGTTGCGGAGAAAGGGGAACCCTCCTACACTGTTGGTGGGAATGCAAACTGGTGCAGCCACTCTGGAAAACAGTATGGAGATTCCTCAAAAAGTTGAAAATGGAGCTACCCTACGACCCAGCAATCGCACTACTGGGTATTTATCCTAAAGACACAAAGGTAGTGTTCCTCAGGGGCACGTGCACCCGAATGTTTATAGCAGCAATGTCCACAATAGCCAAACTATGGAAAGAACCTAGATGTCCATCAACAGATGAATGGATAAAGAAGATGTGGTATATATATACAATGGAATATTATGCAGCTATCAAAAGAAACGAAATCTTGCCATTCGCAACGACATGGATGGAACTGGAGGGTATTATGCTGAGCGAAATAAGTCAATCAGAGAAAGACAATTATCATATGATCTCTCTGATATGAGGAACTTGAGGGGCAGGGTGGGGGGTTGTGGGGGGTAGGGAGGGAAAAATAATGAAACAAGATGGGATGGGGAAGGAGACAAACCATAAGAGACTTCTAATCTCATAAAACAAACTGAGGGTTACTGGGGGGTGGGAGGGTAGGGATAGGGTGGATGGGTTATGGACATTGGGGAGGGTTTGTGCTTTGGTGAATGCTGTGAAAGATGTAAGCCTGATGATTCACAGACCTGTACCCCTTGGGCAAGTAATAAAAATAAAATTAAAAAAAAAAAAAAGACAATGGGAGTGAGATGGCAGGAACCACAAAGCCCTTACTGCCACCTGACAGATTTTTCCTCCAATTCAAGGAAGCCCTTCTGAGAGGCCCTTTATGTGAACCTAGTTCCCTTGCCAGGATCTATTTTGAATTTTTTTTATCTTTGCTACTGGATTGAAAGTATAACTGACATTTTCAATATGCCTCAATGCTGCTAATGACAAAATTGCTTTGGGGAGCCAGATGATTAATTTAGACAATGCAAAACATTAAGGCCCCAAGTTAGAAACACTCCATAGGAATTTGCCTTATTTGGATATTATTAAAAGGCCCAGATTCAACCTAAATGTGACACTTTTCAGTGACATCTGATTTTCTGTTTGCAAGCATTGTTATATAAGTGTTCTCAGAGGTCAAGAGAGCAGAAGGCCACTCCATTTTTCAAAACTTTTGGTATATTACAAAGATGAAGAAATTTAAAAGCAGTATTAAAAACTAAATTGTATTTTAAGGATCTCTATTTGACACATTAATACTTTAACACAAATGTAATATGTTATAATTGGGATATTCTCAAGATAATTGCAGGATTTACTCTTTTCATTGAAGTATAGTTGACATGCAATATTATATGAGTTTTAGGCATAGAACATAGCGATTAGACATTTATATACATTATGTAATGATCACCATAAGTCTAGTTACCATTGTCACCATACATAGTTATTACAGTATTATTGACTATGTTCCTGTGCTGTGCCTATGCTGCTGTGATTTATTTATTTTATAACCAGATCTGTATCTCTTAATCCCTTTTACTTATTTCTTTCAATCCACCACCCAACGTTTTGGATACTATCAGTCTGTTCTTTGTATTTATGAGTCTGTTTGTGTTTTGTTTTGTTTGTTTGTTTTGTTTGTTTTCATATGTAAGTGAAATCATATGGTATTTACCTTCCTGTGACTTATTTTACCTAGCATAAAATCATCTGGGCCCATCCATGTTGTTGCAAGTGGTAAGATTTCATTGTTTTATATGGCTAAATAGTATTCCATTGTGTATCACATTTTTTACCCATTCATCTATCAATTACACTTTAGTTGCTTCCATATTTTGGCCATTATCAATAATGTTGCAATATGCATATACCTTTTTGAATTAGTGTTTTATTTTTTTCAGATAAATAAATACCCAGAAGTGCATTTGCAGGATTGCATGCTATTTCTATTTAAGTTTTTGAGGAGGCAGATTAAAAAAAAAAAAAAAATATATATATATATATATATATATATATATATATATATATATATCACTGAGACCAATATCTAAGGGTATACTGCCTATGTTTTAGAAATTTTATGGTTTTAGTTCTTACAGTTAGGTATTTAAATTTTTTGTGTATTTTTGTATATGATATAAGAATGTGGTTCAGTTTTCCTGTTTTGTATGTAGCTGTCCAGTTTTCCCAGCACCATTTATAAAGAGACTGTCTTTCCTTGTTATATATTCTTGCTTCCTTTGTAATAGATTTGTTGATTATATAAACATGTTTATTCCTGGGCTCTCTATTCTGTTCCATTGATCTATGTATCTATTTTTGTGCTATTATACTGTTTGGACTACTATATCTTCATAGTTAGTTTGAAATCTGGGAGCATGATATCTCCAGCTTTGTACTACTTCCTCAAGGTTGCTTTGGCTATTCAGGGTCTTTTGTCATTCCATAAACTTTTAAAATTACTTATTTCAGCTCACTGAAAAGTGCTATTGTTATGCTGATAAGGATTTCATTGATTGCTTTGGATAGTATGGACATTTTATCAATATTAATTTTTCCAATCTGTAAGCATGGCATAGCTTTCCATTTATTTGTGTCATCTTCAATTTCTTTCATTAATGTCTTATAGTTTTCAGAGTACAGGTCTTTCCCCTCTTTGGTTTAATTTATTCCTAGGTGTTTTATTCTTTTTATTCAATTGTAAATGGGATTATTTTCTTAATTTCTCCTTCTGATAGTTTGTTATTAGTGTATGAAAATGCAACAAATTTCTCTATATTAATTTTTTCCTGCAACTTTACTGAATTCACTTATTCAGTTTTACTTCTTACCATTTGGATGCCTTTTATTTCTTTTCCTTATCTAATTGCTGTTGACTAGGGCTTCCAGTACCAAGTTGCATAAACGTAGTGCCAATGGCCATCTTTGTTTTGTTTTTGATCTTAGAGGAAATACTTTAGCTTTTCTCTCTTGAGTATGATATTAGCTGTGGGTTTGCTATATATGGTTTTTATTACACTGAGGTGTGTTCCTTCTATACCCACTTTGTTAAGAGTTTTATTTATCATAAATGGAGGTTGAATTTTGTCAAATTCTTTTTCTGCATCTATTGAGATGATAACATTTTTACTGCAGGTATGAACCATCCTTGCATCCCTAGAATAAATCACACTTAATTGTGGTGTATAAACTTCTAATATATTGTTGAATTTGGTTTTCTATTATTTTGTTGAAGATTTTTGCATGTATTTTCATCAGGGATGTTAGTCTGTAATTTTTTTTTTTTTTGGTAGTATCTTTGGTTTTGATGTCAGGGTAGTGCTGGCCTAATGGAATGAAATTGTAACCATTCCTTCCTTTGCAATTTTTTAAAAATAGTTTGAGAGGGATAGGTATTAAGTCTTCTTTGTTTTTTAATTTAATTTAATTTTTTATTTTTTATTATATTTGAGCATAGTGACACACCGTGTTACATTAGTTTTAGGTTGGTAGAATTCACCTATGAAGCTACCTGGTCCTGGACTTTAGCTTGTTGGAAGTTTTTAAATTGATTTAGTTTCATTACTAGTAATCAGTCTGTTCAGATTTTCCATTTCTTTCTGATTCAGTCTTGGATGATTGTATCTTTCTAAGAATTTTATCCATTTCTAGGTTATCCAGTTTGTTAGCGTATAATTATTTGTAGTACTCTTTTATAATCTCTTGTATTCCTGTCGTGTCAGTTATAAATTCTCTTTCATTTCTGATTTTATTTATGTGGGTTCTCTTTCTTTTTTTCTTGTTGAGTTGGGAAAGATCTATTTGTTTATCTTTTCAAATACCAGTTAGTTTCATTGATCTGTTCTATTGATTCTTTAATTCTCTAATTTATTTTCACTATGATGTTTATTATTTTTTTTCCTTCTACTAAATATGGCTTTGTTTTTTTCTCTTTCTAATTCCTTTAGGTGTAAGGTTACATTGTTTATTTGAGATTTTTCAGTTTATTGAGGTAGGCCTATATTCCCTATTAGAACTGCTTTTGCTGCATCCCATAGATTTTGGAATGTTGAGTTTTCGTTTTCAGTTGTATCAAGGTATTTTTTTATGTCCTCTTTGATTTCTTCAGTGACCCACTGTTTAGTAGCATGCTTTTTAGCTTCTGTGTATTTGTGTTTCTTCTAGTTTTTTCTTTTTTTTTTTAAAGATTTTATTTATTTATTTGACAGAGAGATTACAAGGATGCAGAGAGGCAGGCAGAGAGAGAGAGGAGGAAGCAGGCTCCCTGGCGAGCAGAGAGCCCGATGCGGGCCTCGATCCCAGGACCCTGAGATCATGACCTGAGCCGAAGGCAGAGGCTTTAACCCACTGAGCCACCCAGGCGCCCTCTTCTAGTTTTTTCTTGTAATTGATTTCTTGTTTCATACTGTTTTCAAAAAAGATGCTTGATGTGATTTCATTTTAAATTTATTGAAAGTTGTTTTGTGGTGTAACATGTGATCTATCCTGGATCTATCCCATGTGCACCTGAAAAGAATGTGTATTCTGCTGCATTTTGCTTGTACCGTTCTGTATATATATTTGTTAAATCTATTTGGCATGATGTGTTGTTTTAAGAGTACTGTTTCCTTATTGATTTTCTGCCTGGATGATCTATTCGTTGACATAAGTGGGATGTTAAAGTTCCTTGCTCTTATTGTATTATTATCAGTTTTTTCCTTTATGTCTGTTAATATTTGCTTTATGTATTTAGGTGTTCCTATTTTTATTGTATAGATATTTACAATTACGATATCCTCTTGTTGGATTGATCTCTGTCATATGACATACATATATGTCATTATATGTATATGGTATATATGCCATTTTTGTCTCTTGTTACAGTCTTGTTTCTAAGTCTATTTTGTCTAATATAAATATTGCTACTTCAGCTCTCTTTTTGTTTCCATTTGCATAGGATTGTCTTTTTCCATCCCTTCACTTTCAGTCTCTGTTTCTTTAGGTCTGAATTGAGTCTCTTGTAGGCAGCAAATAGTTTGTTCTTGTTCGTTTGGTTTTTTTATCCATTAATTCATTCACCCTGTGTCTATTGATTACAGCATATAGTCTATTTACATTTAAAGTCATTATTAATAGGCATGTACTTACTGCTTTGATAACTTTCCCTTTGATAACTTTTTTCACGTTATGTTTAGATTCCTTTCTCTTTATTTTTTATGTATCTATTATAGGTTTTTGATTTGTATTACCATGAAGTTCATATGTAATACCTTATGTATAGCAGTCTATTTTAAGTTGATGTTCGCATATGTTTGAACACATTCTAAAAGCACTACATTTTTATTCCCCCCTCCATATTTTATGTTTTTGACCTTATATTTTACATCTTTTCATTTCATGCATCCCCTAAGTATTGTAGATATAGTTTGATGATTTTTGTCTTTTATCCTTAATAGTAACTTTATCAGTGGTTGACCCCTACTTTTACTGTATATTTGTTTTTTACCAATGATTTTTTTTCATAGTTTTCTTATTTCTGCTCATGTTCTTTTCTTTTCCACTTAAAAAAAAAAGTCTCTTTAACATTTCCTATAAGGCCAGTTTAGTGGTGGTGAACTCCTTTAGCTATTGTTTGTTCAGGAAACTCTTTATCTCTCCTTTAATTCTGAATGATAACCTTGCTGGGTAAAGTATTCTTGGTTGTAGTTTTTATTTTTTTGTAGGGCCCCAAAGCACAATCCTTTCTAGTCCACAGAAGCAGTTGTTCCAGGGATGTCCCAGTGTGGGCTGTGTGTGCCCTGTTAATGTGACTGGGACACAATAGCTGTGGTGTGCTGCTGGATGGGGCTAGCCCCCAGTGAAGGTGGCTGTGTGTTCTGGCCACAGATGTTGTAAGTATGCTGATATGAGGGATATACCCCAGGGCAGGAGCTACTTTGGAGGGGTATAACCCTCAGCCAAGGCTGCCCCCAAGTATGGCAGTTCAGTAGTCACACCATTTGGGGAGGATGTGATGCTGGTCCAGCTGAGGTTGCATGACAGTTGTGGCAGGGCATGAGCTGCTTTAGGAGGTGCTGGTTCCCACTGAAGCTGTCTTTAGGGTGTGGCAGGGTAGAAGCTGCTTTGGAGATGTACCTGCAGGTGGATTGGGCAGGGCAAGTCTATAGCAGAATGCTGGGCCTGGGTGAGCAGAGCTAACAAGGTAGATGGAGAGTGTCAGCATTGGGCCAGCTAAGCAGAAGGAGGATAAGAAAAGCAGCACCTATTAGCACTTCTGTTCCCAGAGAAGATTCCTACAGATTTTTCATCCTGGCACACGCCTTAAAATCAGTCAATAAATCTCCATGTTTGGCCCAGGCACTTTTCAAACTGCTGCCTCTGTGCTGGGTCTCAGAGGAAGTGAATTTGTGTGCAAACCATTTAAGAATGGAGTTTCAGTTTTCTATAGTTTTCCAGCTGTCTTGGAGTTAAGCCCTGCTGATTTCCAAAGCCAAATGTTATGGGGGTTCATTTTCCAAGGTGCAGGTCCCTTGGGTGGGGTTTGAGCCCCTTGTTCCTCAGGGGGACCTCTATGCCCGTGATTGCCCTTCTACTTGTAGATCACCACTCTGGAAGTGTGTGTCCCAACCAGAACACACCTCTGCCTCTCCTACTTTCCCAGACTCTTTCTTTATATTTTTATCTGTAGAAGAGCTTTTCTGTTAGTTTTCAGGTTGTTCTCAGAGAAAATATCTGTATATGTATTTGTGGCCTTCCTGTGTTATAGGAGGAAGTGAACTCAGGATCCTCATAGTCCATGATGATTTGGTTCCCTTGCATTGCCTGCAAGATTTGCCTGAATTATCTTTAAATAAAGTTTGTTACTTCAACTTTATCCATACATCCAGTAGTAGTTATGAGTTTGAAGTATGTGGTAAACACCATGTTCTTTTGATCTAGTTAGACTATTCTATTTGTCATTGTGAATGACCTCATTTGGAGATAAAATCCTAAATTTGAAGCTATTCCTGGGTGTGGTCCTCAAATGATAGGCACTGGTACTCTATCTTAATGGAGTGATACCTCTTCATCAATGATCAGATACTAATTATGATAATGTTTTTAAATCCAAAAACACTAGATGGTCAAATCATGTAGGATGTGACTATTAAGGGAGAAATAGATTTCCAAATTTTAAAGTGTTTTATGTAAGGTAACCCATTAATGAAATCTCCAAATACGCATGCAGTTCTTAAAAATAATATGCTCACGCCAGAGAAAAATCCTATTTAATATGTGAATATATATGCATCAATAAATAACTAATTTTATATTGAGAATTACTCTACTGAACTTGTAAAGCACTGTACTTTAAAACTTTATTTTAACTTAAAACGGATTAAAATGATAACTTTATTTTAATCTAAACTTTAAAATTATGCTTTTAGAATTTTGGCTTAGTTATTAGAACTATATAAGGAGTAGCTTGGAGTTAGAATTCGGAAAATCCTCCCTCGACTTAGAATCACAGAACTGGAAAGGAAAGTAGAGGAAATGGATGCCAATTCCCTTGATTAAAGATGATAACACTCAGGCTAAGTGGCTCAATTGATTTCTCTAAGCAAGGTTGTTGAAGAGCTAGATCTAGAACCTAGAATTTCTGAAGTACAACCTGATGTTCTTTCTATCCTATGATTTGCATCTTCTTAAAATTTTACATATTCAGAAAATAGCATGGAATTTGAAAGACTCTTATAAGAAGGAAAAGAATTAATTATTCATAGTCAAAAGACATATATATGTATGTGTATATATATACACACACACATATGCACATACGTATATATAAAGATCTATATATATAATGCTTCTATGAATAATAGCTTTTCACAGATTGAGAAAGAAACTAGTGTAATTTAAATATATTGCAGAAATGTTGAATATGAGCTATTTTAAATGCTTTTATTTTTATCACATTGTTGAGCTTTTCTCATGATCTGTCTTTACACATCACATAATTTTTTAATGACCTGATAGTGAGATTGTTTTTAAAAAAATTCAACTGTTGTGCTTTACACAATTTGTAATATTCTGTTATTCTTTCACTTAGTTGATAAAATGTTTCTAATGAATTCTTGAATTTATTTAGAAAATATGAACATATTAAAAATATGCATGGATAAGGCATTTTGTTGTGGCAACTACTACTATGTACTTTCAGAGAAAAGAAAATGATGTGTGTGTTTGATTCATTTTAAAAATTGGAGGCAGGGATTTTAGCACTATATTTAATGTAGGGATTGATAATCCAGTGATTTTTATTCAAATGACTGCCTTTTAGAAATATGCTCTTTGATTACATGTCATTTCTTAAGGGATCCTGTTGAGTCAAATGTTTACTTGGCTTTCTAATTAAAAAAATGTAGGAATCCCATCCTCCCTTTTAAATTGTTGTAGAGTGTAATTCCGGAAACAGTGCATCTAATTATAAATGCTTTTGTCTTTATTCATCCAAGACTTTGATAATATTATAGCCAAATATCAGGTGGATTTAGTTACAAGCAGTTTATGTTTTAAGTGCTCAAATGTTTCTGAATAAAACAAGTTTATATCAGATGAAGGTAAATGGCATTGAAAAGTAAGATAGATATGACTCTGTGAATAAAAGTTTACTTTTTTATGGCTTTACAATTTTAGAGTGGGGTGCGTGGCTCTGGTTATGGGTTTTTAGCTATTTTTTCTACAAATTCCTTTTTTCTTTTCTAACTCTTCTTGAGCTTAAATGTTCTCCCTCCTATGTTTCTTCAAAGTCTGTGAATTTTGGGGTTTGCCTTTCTTTAAACTAATGCTGACTCAAAGTCCTTGTCCTTGCTTTTTACTGTTTCATTCCTTTTTAATTTACATATTTGCTTATATTGAAAACAACACATATCCTTCTCCCTTCAGGCAGCAACTATATGCAATTCTTGATAACCAATCTTTTCTTGACAGATGCAAATGACATTTTATAATCAGATTTTAAAAAGCATGTTTAATACTTGCTTTTTAAGCTTTTCAAATATTTCAATATTTGAGTAATACTTTTTAATTTATGACACTTTATTTTTAATAGACTCTCAGTTTTTCTTACTTAGATGTACAATTTGATTATATTAACTTTTTCTTTTTATAAAGGTATATTAAGAAGCTTGAGGGAGAAGCCCACTTTAATGTATTGCAATCATTTTGGATTTCAAAATCCTCTTTGCATATCTTTGTATACTTGAATATAAAACCTTGATAAAAAGATGAGAATTAATGTACTCAACCTATTAGGATTAAGTAGTTGTATTGTTGATTTAAGCTTGTTGAATGAGCTATCTCAGAATGCTAAAGAGGTAGACCAGCAGGTTTCAGGTGATTAAAGAAAATCCCTCATCCTGGAGGAACTTGAAGGAGCATGATGCTATTTAAGTAGAATCTAATCAGGAAGAAGAAAAGCTTGGAAGTAAAAAGACGGAATGTTTCATGTCATTATTTGCAAAGCAACTGAACAAAAGGTGAGCAAGATAATTAAATGCCTTGCTGCTAAGGAGAATTTTTCAAAGCAGGTTGATTAGAGGTCTTCCTTTTAAAAAACAACAACAAAAAAAATTAAACATCTAAGTTCAGATAATCTAGTTGAAAAAGCAAGCTCAGTTATGTAGATGGAGGCCAGTTTGGAAGAAAATTGACAGTATTGTATATGGTGGCAGATGTTCACAATGATGAACTTAATTGCTCAGCAAAAAGCTGATGAGCTTTGCACAGTTTTAGCATTAATAGTATTTTAGTGTGTTTTAAGATCTTGAAAAGTGGAAATCCAAGCAGACTTATGCAAAGACACTAAATAGATTACTACATTGGTTACTTCATTTTTCAATTGATTTGGGAAAATAGAATTTGATTCCTTTTTTCCCCTTTGCCTGAAAAAATACCAAAGCATATTTTATCATTCTTATTATAAAATATTATTTGTAACTGTTAAGCAAGATTGGATGCCATCTCTCGTATCTGTATTTTGTATTTCAAGACATTTCAGATGATAACATGAGAAAATTGGCATGCCCCAGATTGTGCTTTGTACAAACATGTCAGCAAGGCTCCGACTTCTTTTAAAGGGATCGTCAAGTCAAAATACTGATGGATGTGTAGCAGCTTAAAGTAAAAATTAGGAAGTTATGACTTTAGTGCCTACTTTCTACCAAAGAAAGGAAGCTTGAAGCTAACAAGGCGTGACAGTCAAACACCTAGTAGAAATATGTTCTTTTGTCAGTGTTTTTTTACTTTTTCAACATTCTAATGACCTCCAGCTTACTTAGGAATGCATACTTTGGGGGGCAAACATCCAGTAGCAGATTGCTTCACTTATTATCAATGAATTTATTTATTCAGTCTATCATTGCAAAGCTTGATCTTCAAAGA
The DNA here is from genome assembly GCA_002007465.1 of Ailurus styani. NCBI lineage: Eukaryota > Metazoa > Chordata > Mammalia > Carnivora > Ailuridae > Ailurus > Ailurus styani. The sequence continues at coordinate 148,477 of LNAC01001411.1, read as the reverse complement.
ACACTTTTAAAAAGTTAAAAGGATCCTCTGGTTACCTGACAGTCCCCTTTGAATATAAAGTGAATAACTACCAATGTGCTTTCGAGCAGTTTCAAAGACTGATGTTGTGAGTGTCATATTGGGAACTCCTGTGGAAATCTAAAACAATAGCAAGCCCAGACATTCTCAGCTGAAACATACAGTCTAATACTTGAAATAGAAGGAAACAAAATGGATACTAGACCCTATTGAGTTACTTAAAACAGTCTTGGTTTTTAATTTGTACTTTAAGACAGTGCTCCCCAACTTTGCCTGCACATTAGAATTACCTGGGGAACTTGAAAAATTCTCATGTCCTGGCCATAGCTAAACCAATATCAGAATCTCTGACTGTAGGACTAGTTTTTAAAGCTGTCTGCATTATACCAGCATGTAGCTCCAGGTGAGAACCACTGATTTGAAGAGTTATTATTTCTTCATTCATTGTGTTATTTATTTTTCTTGATTATTAAATCAAACATCCTGTGTTATGACTTTCTTAATTTAGAATGCTGGCATAGAAGATTTTCTATTTAAAAATGTCCCTTCTGTGGAGTTGGACTTGGGAGTATCACAAAAGGGCTATGACTCAGTGATTATATTATTTTTATATTATTTAAGTATATAAAACATTGTCACCATGGTTTGATTTACATGGTGGACAGAGAGTATATTTTAAAATGAGTGTTAGCCATCTTTTATGCCCAACCTCACATTGTCCTCACCCACTTTTTTGCTTTATCCATTACTGCTGCATCAGCAGAGTACAAAAGAGATGTACATTGATGACTCCTCACCTCAGCTGTACCCCATACTATGTTTTCTGATATGGGGCTAAACAGCTACTTCTCTTAGGACTACTCTTTGGGATAATGGGACTCAGCTTGCCAAGTACATTCATGTACCTGCCTCAATTCTTGATCAATACGGGATAAGCGCAAGTGGTAACATGTTCCTCTTTTCTGTGTCTTAGGCAGAAGCTCTGATTGTCTTCTACATATTTCCTGAGAGGGCTCCCAATAAATTGAGTTTCAGCTGCTCACATTAGTTACCGGCTCAATTATGCACCCTTGGATTAGCTTTCCCCTTTTTTGTTTCATGCTTCTCACCTCCCTCAATCTCCATTCCAGTTTCTTGGGAATCACTTCCTCAAATAAACAACCTGCACATAAGAGCTCATCTCAATCTGTGCTGTTTAGTTTCATCCAAGCCACAATAGTACAGAAGGGAAAAATCATAGTGAGCTTGTTTTGGTGTATGGTCCCTTTTCTGTTGGGATTTTCTATCACACACTTTTCTATTTAATATATTAGTTTTATTGAACTATGATAGGAAACAATCTGCTCTCAAATCTTGAATGCCAGAAGAGATCCTCATCCCCTGTTACCAGTTCACAAGCTAGCTCTTGCCTCTCCTGTCCTCACCACTCTGTAATTTGGTCATATTGAGTACTGTTTCTCATGGCTTCTCACTAATTTGCCCTGTAATCTTGATCTGTACCCACATCACACCTTCCCTCTAGACCATGTAGTAAATGTTTAGTAGATTCAAATCATGTAACTCAGTAGCATCAGCAGAATATTAAATGGAATGGGGAGATTTTGCAGAGAGAAAAATGATGCTGATGCAGTGTGATACAATTTGTGTAGCAGAAAGACAAGCACTTTCTAGTTGGGGTCTCAGTGTGGGGTAATTGCATCTTCTGTTGCTTAGAAAATGAATACAGTTAACAGACGTATTAATAAGGACAACACAGACATTTTTTCATTCAACTTTGAAACAGATTTCCTTTTTTGCGGTTGAGCATCACAAAAACAAATTTATTTGAACACTGTCAGGACTTGTAAAAAATTTTGTAATGGATTAAGAAAAAAGGGTTTTCTTGTTTTAAATTCTTAGCCTTTAATATTAAGTATGAATATTTTCCTAGGAGTTCCCCTCAGTTTTGAATAATTCCCTATCTATGTTTTAGAACATTGGGAAGAGAGAAAGGAGAACATGAAATAGAATAATAAAATTATGGAGCTGGGAGAAATATGAATGATCAGCTTTTAAAGACTTTTCCTACCCCCATGCCATCAACCAAGGCATTTTGGAGTTGGGGAAAGTGAATCATAGAGATTAAATGATCTCTCCAAGACCATCCAGCAAGATAGTAACAAAGTTAGATGAGTCAAAGAGCCGGAATGATAAGTCCAAGACCTCAAAAACTACATCATTTTACTCCTAATTATTCCTGCATATGTGAAATCTGTGGAGCTACTTTGATATTATAGAACTATAATTTATTTTCAAGTATTGGTGACAAATATTTTCTATTAAATATTTCTTGATAAAATAATAAGGGAGAATTCTCTACATGTTGCTCATACTTTTAAAATTCAGTTTATTTAAACTGAAAAAGAAAAAACAACAAATACAAAGTTAATTCATTTATTCCCAACCCCCAACCCCTTTCTCTGGTAACCACCAATCTCTTTTCTGTATTGATGAGCTTATATATATATGTAGATTATATATTATCCACATATAAAAGAAATCATATAGTATTTATCTTTCTCTGACTTATTTTGTAGCATGTATGCCCATATATAATACATAATATCTTCCACATACAAGAGAAATCACTGTATTTGTCTTTCTTTGTCTGATTTATTGGATAGCATAATGACCTCATGGTGCCTCCATATTTTCACAAATGGCAAGATTTTGCTCTTTTCTATGGCTGAATAAATGCTATCATACACACACGAACAGACACACACACGAAGAGACATTTACATATATGTCACGTGTATACATGTATACACACATAGAATATGTATATACGATATACAATATATACATACACACAACATACATAGAATAACATGTATGTCTTCTGTATACATGTATAAATACATATGTGTATATATGATATACTATATATGTGTATATTTGTGTGTGTGTGTATATATATGTGTATATATACACACACACACATAACAATTTATCCATTCATTAGTGCACACTTAGGTTGTTTCTGTATCTTGGATATTATAAATAATGCTGCAATAAACATGGGGGTACATATACCTTTTTGAAGAATTAGTATTCTTATTTTCTTTGGATAAATACCCAAAAGGGATTGCTAGATCATATGATATTTCTATTTTTAATATTTTGAGGAACCTCCATATTGTTTTCCTTAGCGGGTGCACCAATATACATTCCCATCAAGTGTTCCTTTTTCTCCACATATTTACCAATATGTATCTTGGTTTAGGCTGCTATAACAAAATACCACGGACTTGGTGGTTTAGACAACAAATGTTTATTTCTCATGGTTCTGGAGGCTAGGAAGTCTCAAGATCAGAGTGCCAGTAGATCAAGTGTCTGGTGAGGGCTCACTTCCTGGTTTGCAGATGAACATTGTATTATTGTATTCTCACATGGCAGAAACGAGAGAGAAGAAAAGCAAGCTCTTTGTATCTCTTCTTACAAGGGCACTAATTTTACTCATAAGAATTCCACTCTCCAGACCTGATTACCTCCCAAAGGCTCCACTTCCAAATACCATCACACTGGAGATTAGGCTTCAACATAGGAATTTTGGGGGATATAAAGCTAATATATACATTTGCTTTAGTCTATCATTAACAAACTATTTATTACATATATCCACTTTGATAATTACTGTCAGTAGTCAATAAACCAGACAGATATGATTCTTGACCCCATGAAGCTTACACAAAAGATTAAATACATAAAATATTCTTATACCATTGAGACCACCATCTTAAGAAGGTTACTTACCTTTCTCCAAGGGATAAAAAAACAAACAAAACAGAACAAAATAGTTATTTTGATGGAGCTCTTCTTTTTCAAAGATATAGAATCTTGAAACATTAAAATATTTGTGTGGGAATTAAAATATTTTTAAAAAAATGTTGATCTTGGGGTGCCTGGATGGCTCAGTCATTAAGCGTCTGCCTTCGGCTCAGGTCATGATCCTGGATTTCTGAGATTGAGTCCCACATTTTCTCTCGCTTCCACTCCCCTTGTTTGTGTTCCTTCCTTACTGTCTCATTACTTGTCAAATAAATATATAAAATCTTAAAAAAATAGAAAAAATTGATCTGTAGTAGTATTTAAAGTGTGTAACTTTCTATGTAGTCACTTGAATTTGGACCAACCAATATTAAATCTAACCATTTAAACACCATTAAGGAACACAATGAAAAATTATAACTATGTTTTTGTATAAATTTAAAAAAATTACATGACATAAAGCCAATGAGTATACTTAATTGGACAAACTTATGATGGCTTACATGTGTTGATGTGTTTGCTTTTTTAAAGTTTTTTACATTTTAGAGAATATAGGGCAAGATTCATAGGTTGGTAGCCAAGGGGGAAATAAAAATTTATGAAAAAAGAACAGTACATATTTCTCTTGCTAAGTAAATGTGCTCTCAGGGCTTATGATGAAGGGTGATGAGAGACAAGACAGGTGTAATGTGTGTGTGTTTAAGTTTTAAATGTTAACTCTGGTGATGGGTGTTTGCATGTTCTTTGAATAAACTGCTCTCTTATATCCTTTCTTAGAATCTTCTAGATAAGTTAATAAGTTGATTTAAAATGCATCTTTCCACTTTCCTAATTCTAGAGTGCCATGCAAAAGAATGAAGAAGAAAAGTTTGTGCTTATACAGATGACACTAAAGAATAAAATTTTCTGCTATTACTATGAAAAATTCAAGTACAAGTTTCAATATCAAAAGACTAAAATAAATACTTACTTAGAACTCTGTGCAAGGAATGTCAATTTGGCTCTCTCTTTAGTTACCTGGTTAGAAATGCAGATAGTGACTTGAGCAAATTTCAAATATTACACATTCTTAAAAAAATACTCCCAATTGGCATAATTTTGCTTTATAGACTTATTTATTTTATACCCCCTCCAACTTAGTCTTCACAAAAGTTAGTCAGTTACCAAATGATCTTTTTCCCAATGCTTTAATATGCTCTGTTTGTTATGTACAGAATTTCATCATATATATTGGGGTTTATTTCAGGAATTTTTATTCCGTGTCACTGATATGTCTGCCAGTTATCAACTCAGGTTCCAAATTATTTGAATTATTATAGTCTCAATATTTCAAGAGACTGATAACTCCTCATTGGTCCTCTTTCAGAAACTTCCTGGACTTATACACAATAGATATTTTTCCCCCATCAGATGAACATAGAAATTATTTCAAGATCTGAAAAATGTTCTTGTGTCAGAGTGGATTTTACAGCTCAATTTAGAGAAACCAATATTTTACATAATTTGAGTTTTATTATTTACTAATAATATGTGTTTTCATTTTCATTTACTTGTGCTTCTTTTATTTTTATTTTTATTTTTATTTTTTTATTCTTTGCCCCAGGGGTACAGGTCTGTGAATCATCAGGCTTACATCTTTCACAGCATTCACCAAAGCACAAACTCTCCCCAATGTCCATAACCCATCCACCCTATCCCTACCCTTCCACCCCCCAGTAACCCTCAGTTTGTTTTGGGAGATTAGGAGTCTCTTACGGTTTGTCTCCTTCCCCATCCCATCTTGTCTCATTATTTTTCCCTCCCTACCCCCCACAACCCCCCACCCTGATTCTCAAGTTCCTCATATCAGAGAAATCATATGATAATTGTCTTTCTCTGATTGACTTATTTCGCTCAGCATAATACCCTCCAGTTCCATCCATGTCGTTGCAAACGGCAAGATTTCGTTTGTTTGATAGCTGCATAGTATTCCATTGTGTATATATATATATATATATATATATATATA
>LNAC01001411.1:46671-139647 GCA_002007465.1 Ailurus styani | reverse complement strand
AGCCTCCATGTATTTGAGTTCTTTCCAACTTTCCTCTTGTGGTTGAGTTCTAGTTTCAGAGCATTATGGTCTGAAAATATGCAGGGAATGATCCCAATCTTTTGGTACCTGTTGAGACCTGATTTGTGACCCAGAATATGGTCTATTCTGGAGAATGTTCCATGTGCACTGGAAAAGAATGTGTATTCTGTTGTTTGGGGATGGAATGTTCTGAATATATCTGTGATGTCCAACAGGTCCAGGGTGTCATTTAAAACCTTTATTTCCTTGTTGATCTTTTGCTTTGATGATCTGTCCATTTCAGTAAGGGGGGTGTTAAAGTCCCCTACTAATATTGTATTATCGTCAACGTGTTTCTTTGATTTTGTTATTAATTGGTTTATATAATTGGCTGCTCCCATGTTAGGGGCATAGATATTTATGATTGTTAGATCTTCTTGTTGGACAGATCCTTTTAGTATGATATAGTGTCCTTCCTCATCTCTTATGATATTCTTTGCCTTAAAGTCTAGTTTATCTGATATAAGGATTGCCACTCCAGCTTTCTTTTGCTGTCCATTGGCATGGTAAATTGTTTTCCATCCCCTCACTTTAAATCTGGAGGTGTCTTTGCGTGTAAGATGAGTTTCTTGTAGACAGCATATCGATGGGTCTTGTTTTTTTATCCATTCTGATACCCTGTGTCTTTTAGTTGGGGCATTTAGTCCATTTACATTCAGAGTAACTATTGAGAGATATACATTTAGAGCCATTGTATTGCCTGTAAGGTGACTGTTACTGTATATCGTGTTTCTTCCCTTCTGGTCTATGTTTCGTTTAGGTTCTCTTTGCCTAGAGGACCCCTTTCAATATTCCTGTAGGGCTGGCTTGGTGTTTGCAAATTCCTTGAGTTTTTGTTTGTCCTGGAAGATTTTTATCTCTCCTTCTATTTTCAGTGAGAGCCTAGCTGGATATAGTATTCTTGGCTGCAGATTTTTNTAAATTGTTTTCCACCCCATCACTTTAAATCTGGAGGTGTCTTTGCATGTAAGATGAGTTTCTTGTAGACAGCATATTGATGGGTCTTGTTGTTTTATCGATTCTGATACCCTGTGTCTTTTAGTTGGGGCATTTAGTCCATTTACATTCAGAGTAACTATTGAGAGATATACATTTAGAGCCATTGTATTGCCTGTAAGGTGACTGTTACTGTATATTGTGTTTCTTCCTTTCTGGTCTATGTTTCTTTAAGGTTCTCTTTGCTTAGAGGACCCCTTTCAATATTTCCTGTAGGGCTGGCTTGGTGTTTGCAAATTCCTTGAGTTTTTGTTTGTCCTGGAAGATTTTTATCTCTCCTTCTATTTTCAGTGAGAGCCTAGCTGGATATAGTATTCTTGGCTGCAGATTTTTCTCATTTAGTGCTCTGAATACATCATGCCAGCTCTTTCTGGCCTGCCAGGTCTCTGTGGATAGGTCTGCTGACAATCTAATATTTCTACCATTGTATGTTATAGACCTCTTGTCCCGAGCTGCTTTCAGGATTTTCTCTTTGTCACTAAGACTTGTAAGTTTTACTATTAGATGACGGGGTGTGGACCTATTTTTATTAATTTTGGGGGGGCTTCTCTGTGCCTCCTGGATTTTGATGCTTGTTCCCTTTGCCAGATTAGGGAAATTCTGTATTAAGATCTGCTCCAATATACCTTCTGGCCCTCTCTCAATCTCGTCCTCTTCTGGGATCCCAATTATTCTAATATTGTTTCGTCTTATGGCATCACTTATCTCTCGAATTCTCTCCTCATGGTCCAGTAGTTGTTTGTCTCTCTTTTCATCCTCTTCTTTTTTCTCTGACATTTTGTCTTCTAAATCACTAATTCTATCTTCTGCTTCATTTATCCTAGCAGTAAGAGCCTCCATTTTCAATTGCACCTCATTAATAGCTTTTTTGATTTCAGCTTGGTTAGATTTTAGTTCTTTTATTTCTCCAGAAAGGTCTTTTATTTCTTTAGAGACAGCTTCTCTATTTTCTTCCATTTTTTTTTCAAGCCCAGCCAGCACCTTAAGAATCGTCATTCTGAACTCTGGTTCTGTCATATTACTAATGTCCGCATTGATTAGGTCCCTAGCCGTCATTACTGGCTCTTGTTCTTTTTTTTGTGTTGATTTTTTCCGCCTTGTCATTTTATGCAGATAGGAATAGATGGATGAGAGAACTAAATACTAAGGGGTAGCGATGACCCCAGAGAAATATACACTAACCTACTCAGAAGAGACCTGGAACTGGGAAGAAAAGTAAGAGGGAAAAAAAACCAAGACCAAAAACAAACAAACAAACAAAAACCAAAAACACATAATCATACAAAAACTAAACAAAATGAATAAAACAAAATCCTATATCTATATTATCTATTTCTGTTTCTATATCTATGTCTGTCTATGACTCTATCTCTATATCATCTCTATCTATCTATCTATCTATCTATATCTATTAGATTGGTGAATTGAACAGACCGTATAAGTATCCAAAATATAAGGTTAAAAACAATGAAGGGTTAAAATATGAGTTATAACAATGAAAATTTTAAAAAAAGAGAATAAAAAGTGTTGATACGATATAAGAGTTAAGAACGTTAAAATAGGAAAAGGGAAAAATTTTAAAAGAAAAAAATAAAAAAATTCAAAGAAAAAAAATTCAATGAATTTAACTTTGAACGACTGAATAATCATGGGGAAAAAGCCATGAATTCTCTCCGTTGCTTTTCTGTAGTTCTGGAGTTCTACAATGCTCTGCAATCTTGAACTTGACTTTGACTGGATGTTTTTTTTCTATTTCCCTTGGTCTTCTGGGGGAGGGGCCTGTTGCTGTGATTCTCAAGTGTCTCTGCCCAAGGCGGATTCCCACCGCCCTCGCCAGGGGCCAGGCTAAGTCATCAGCTCGGGTTCGCTCTTGGGAGCTTTTGTTCCCTGAACGGTTTCCGTACCTCGTTGGAGGATGGGACTGAAAAGGGCGGCTCCCAGTCTCCAACCCGGAGGAGCCGAGAGCCTGGGGCCTCAGCCCTCAGTGTGCCTCAGAGATAAGTAGTCCCTCCCGTCTCCTGGTCTCCGGCCATGCTCCGAGCTCACCTGGCCTGTGACCGAGTGTCTCTATCTCTGGCGTGGCCCCGTTTAGAATCTCCGAACTTGGCAGATTCCTGCAGCCGCTCCCGCACTGCTCCTCCCGGAGGAGGAAGGAGGGGGTCTCTCCGGGTCTGCTGCCCGTGAGGTCCCCGCTCACTGATCAGTGGCCCGGCTGTGCTTCAGATCACAGCCCAAGGTATCACTGAGATGAGAGACACCTTCTCAGCTCAGCTCCATTTCTTCTGTCGGCTTCTCTCTGATACCTGGGAGCTCGGTCACGCTCAGACACCCCCAGTCTTTTTGTGTCCCCGTGGGTCCTGAGACCACATTGTCTCTGCAGGGGTTCCACCCCCCGCTTGGTCTCTGGGGCGATGTTCCTCAGTGGAGCCGACTTCTAACAGTTCCAAGTCTGTGCTCTGCTGCTCGCTCCCTTGCTGGGAGCCGGCCCCTCCCCCGGGGTCTATTTTCCCTTCGCCTCAGATTCACTTCTCCGCCTCAGATTCACTTTTCCGCACCTCCTACCTTCCAGAAAGTGGTCAATTTTCTGTTCCTAGAATCGCTGCTCTTCTTCTCTTCGATCTCAGGTAAAATTTGTAGGTGTTCAGAATAGTTTGATAGCTATCTGGGTGAATTCCTAGGACCTGATATTAATCGGTCTCTTACTCCAATGCCATCTTGCCGCTCCTCCTACTTTTGTTTCTTTTTTATAGCTTTTATAGAATCTTATATTTTGCAAATCTGTGATTATTGTTACTATTGTGATTTCAATGTTTAATTTTCAACTTGCATATAGTGATTATTATTAAAAATTTCATGTTAATGTTCTCTTTTCTAGCTACTTTTTATTCCCTTTTGTACAAAAAAATTTTTTAAGATTTTTATTTATTTACGTGAAGGAGAGAGATAGCATGAGTGGGGGGAAGGGCAGAGGGAGAGGGATGAACAGAGTCACCTCTTCCCAGCTGTGAGCCCAACTGTGGGGCTCCATGCCAGGACCCGGAGATCATGACCTGAGCCAAAGTCAGACACTTAACTGACTGAGGCACCCAGGCACCCCTAATTCTAAAATTCTTTAGTAAGTATTTTTGACTTTTTTGTGAACTATTATATTGTTTGCAAATAATAGCAGTTTTGATTTTGGAGTATTTGGATGATTAATGATTTTCCTATTACATTGTTAGGACTAAGTTCAGTTTTTCATAGTATCCCTAGTAGTTGTATTTTTTTTTTTTTAAGTAGTCTCCCTGCCAAGCACGGCACCTGGCATGGGTCTTGAATCATGACTGTGAGATCAAGGCCTGAGCTGAGCTCAAGAGTCAGAGACTCAACCGACTAAACTACCTAGGCACCTCACTAGTAGCTGTATTCTTAACTGAGTTCTGACATAAATGAAAATGCTTCTAATATTTCATTATTAAAAGCTTTTTTTTTTTTAAGTTTCAGAGAGAAATCTTTTTTTCAAGTGAGGAAAGTTTTTTATATTCTTAGATTATATAGAATTATCTTTCAAATTAGAAATGGATTTTTATTAAAAATTTATATATAGAGAGGGGTGCCTGGGTGGCTCAGTTGGGTAAGCATCTATCTTCAACTCAGGTCATGATCTCAAGGTTCTGGGATCAAGCCCCATATCAGGCTTCCTGCTCAGCAGGGAATCTGCTTCTCCCTTTCCTTCTGCCCCTCCTCCCCACTTGTGTTCTCTCTCTCTGTCTCAAATAAATAAATAAAATCTTTTAAAAATTTATAAATATAGAATTGGATTTATATATGTATATACACATATACACGTTTCTTTTAAATGAGTTAATTTAAGGAATTTCATAATATTGAACCATTTTTTTAACATAAACCGTATTTTTGACATAAACCCTACTTGGTCCAGATGTGTTAATCTTTTGTTATATTGCTTTATTTTCAACATGTCATTTTTAAAATTAATTTTTAAAGTTGATGTATACTTTACATACATAAAACTTAACATTTTTAGTGTATATTTCTATCAATTTTGATAAGTGAGTATAACAATATTATTACCACCCCATTTAAGTGGATTGCTTTGATTGCTATGATTTATGATTTTAGCTTCTAATTCTATAAGTAAAATAGGACCACACTTTTCTATTTATATTTGGATTTAAGAAATCAAGTTTTACATCTATGTGTTTAAAAGCAATAAATAGCTTAGCAATCATCTGTTGCTTTTTTTTTTTAAGATTTTATTTATTTATTTGACAGAGAGAGAGAGATTACATGTAGGCAGACAGGCAGGCAGAGATAGAGGGGGAAGCAGGCTCCCTGCTGAGCAGAGAGCCCAATGCGGGCCTCGATCCCAGGACCCTGAGATCATGACCTGAGCCGAAGGCAGAGGCTTTAACCCACTGAGCCACCCAGGCGCCCAGCAATCATCTGTTTCTTAATGATTTTGTAGAATCTCCTTTCTTGTGGGAATAGATCTTTGACTACCCATTCATTTTTTCCACATTGTTGTTCTATTAATGTTTTCAAATCTTAATTTTGGTTATCCATATTCCCTAATAATTACCATTTTATTTAAATTTATAAAATTACTGGCAAATAGTTTGATAATTATTTGCTAATATATGCTTTTATTTTAAATTTATTCTGTAGTTGTAATATTTAATTACTGTGATATTTAATTGTGTTTTCTTTACCTTGCCAGGTCATGAAAAAAATACTTTGTATACCTTTTAAAAGGACACATTTTGCTTTTGTAATTAGATATTCTTTGATTTTCTATTTATTCATTTTTGGATTCATATTTCCCTTTTCTTGCACTGTTTGGTAATTTCTCTTACATTTACTATTTTCATAGGGTTGTTTTCCTGAGGCTTTAAACTGAGTATTTATTTTTAAACTCTTTCATTTTCTAGTATATGAATTTAAGATTACATATTTTCTCCATTACATAGTAAATGTTATAAGACATGTATCTGTAGAAATATTCTTTGACTTCATTTCACAGCTTATGATATGTATGGTTTATCTTGTCATTCATGTCTAAGTAGTTTGTAGTTTTATTTTTAGTTGCTTTTAAACCAGTAATTATTTAGACATTAAAAAAAATTCTCAGCAATTGAATTATTTTAAAAGAGGTGGCATATAATTTTTGTTATTAACTTATAATTTTATTCCACTGCCTCAGACAATATATCCTGTATGATTATTTTTATAGTTGAAATTTTCTTTGTATTCTAATGCTTGATTCTTTTGCTGTATCATTTTTGTTTGAAAAGAATTTATTTCTTGATTCATGGAGTGTACTTTTGGGGTACATTACTTTATGTGTAATGATTAGATCAAGTTTATTATAATAAGTAAATATTGTAATCACTTAATTATTTGTATATACTTGAATGACTCATTTGAGAGACACGCTAAGACCTCCAGTTATTCTTCTAAAATGGTCACTGTCTCATTTCTATCTGTTATTGCTTTATAGATTTTTAAACAGTGGTAGCATAATACATCAATAAGTGAAATATTGTTATTTGACTAGAACTGTTGTCAAGATAAAATGCCTTTCTTGGTTCCATTTTGTGCTTTTCACATTGAATTTTATTACATCTGATGGTCATACACCATTTAGTCTTGTTTTTTTTTTTTTATTGTCCTCTTGTCTGTTATACTGTTATATCTTCTAGTGAGAATCTTTCTGTAACCATTTAATTATACATAGCTCTACCCATTTTAAGAGTCTCTGTCTTTTAATAATAAATTTTAAACCATTTACATTTATTATAATGATTGAAATCTTCAGGCTTATTGCTGACATTTCATTTTTGGTTTTCTCTGTACTGCTTCCCCCTCCTTCTAGCTACATTAGTTGTGGTAGGCAGATCCCAAGTTAAGCTGAAAATCTAAGTAAAATCTATTTTAAATTCAGAGAGAAAAGTTCTGACAACAACCAGCTGGAACCAGCAGTTCACAAAATGCTACATACTGGTGTATGGCATGAATTTTTGCAGCACTTTATAAAAATATGCTGTTCTGATATACAAAGGTGACCTTACTGCCCTCTCCATCTGTGAGGCAAGTGCTTTGTGCTGCTTTTCATGTGTTGGTGAAGAGTTATGTTGAGCCATGGTATGCATTTATATGACAACTTCTTAAGGTTAGGGTTGAAAACTGTGGATAGTGGATAATTTTTCCTCTTTGTTGACATATAGAGAATTATATTTTTGGTATTTTATAATTCATATCTGTTGATCACTTCTGAGGTATTTTGACTACATTTAGGTGACCATAAATATATTATCAAAGCTGGAATGCTTTTGATCATAAAAGCAGGGTACTCTTAATTAATACTGTATAAACGTGTATGAACTGGGACCATCTGGGGCAAAATGGGATGAAAGTCATCCTAACCCCACTAGTTCAGGGAAAAAGATTATAGGTTTATGAATGAAAATTTGTTCACATGCCTTCTACCATAGAAATACTTACTAGACAAAGTGGCAGAATATCTAGGCTGGGTTTAGAGATTTGTGGAACAGCAATATCTCAATGAGAGAAGAGATTATGATGTTGTGACATGGCTTAGGTAGGGCACATTCAACCTCCTAGCATACTCTATACACTTAATTGACTGTCAGGGTGGAACTGTAAACACACCCTGAAAGATATGAATCCGAATTCATCCCTTTTGCACAATGTGCTGGAGGTCTGATTTCTCTCTCCCATTTTTGCTGCTTTGTTTTTTATATGTATATGTTCATATTACCATGTTTCCCCGTATGTATATTTTAATATTTTATTTCTAATGGATTACCCATTGTGCATTGACTGAAATTTATTTTGTATAGCTTAGTGCCATTGCATTTCTTTCTGCGTCCCAAATTTAATGCATTTAATTCACTCTTCCCTCATTGCCTTTGTCCCTAGAAGAACACAGGGCTGTTAACAGAATTCTTTGGTCCAGGGATAAGAGGCTGTACTTAGGTCATTATGTATCAGCTATCTTTGCTCTCTCCCTTTCTTGCTAGTTTGGCTAGATTGGCTCCCTACAAGTATATCTCATAGCAAAGAAAACTTAAATATTTCCAGAAATACTTGTTTTAAAAGCCATTTCAACAGCAGCTATGCTTAAATCTGGCCACTTCTAGTTCCAGGGCAATTTTCAGAACACCAAAACCAGTGATGAACTGGACATGACCACTTCATGTCTGCAAAGGAAGAACATTAGCTTAGTGCAGTTCGATACCTAGAAGAAAATATATAGCCCCATAAAGTTTGAAGAGGCTTTTTTAAAATGTATCTTAGGCTTTGGTGTAATGCCTTTATCGGAGTTTCTGGGAATAGGAACAATATTATCATCATGGGCTAGCTAGAACAGCCTTTTGTTGCAATAATCAAATTTTCATGGAAAGCCAATTTTATATCTACACTATGCTGTGAGGTCTAGAAATATATAAAAATACTAAAAAATATATGGTTACATAATACCTAATGAATGACTAGACATTTCAGTTTTGTAGTATTTGTAAGAAGGGAGAGTTCAGTACTTGGTCAGAAATCTAGACTGAATATGAAGGTAGGAGAAAATCATTGAGCAGACAAGAGAAAGGAAGACTTTCTGGATAGAGGAAGCTGGGTGTGGAAGGCCATGGCAAATAGGAATGAAGAAGACATGACTGCACACTCAATTGTATTTGTTGGGGAATCACAATATAGTTTTTTTGTTTCTGGTTTTTGCTTGTTTTGTTGCTTTAGTATTCCTTAAATACTAGGCCAAAAAAAAGAAAAAAAAAACCCACGTAATTCACTGATAAGAGGCAGCCATGAGGGATATTTTAATGAGAAGGTGGCACAAAGTCCTCTGCATTTTAGAAGCTTTATTATGGCTATTCCATGGCTGGCTGAATAGGAAGAAACAGCTCAAAAAGTCAAGGATAAAAATAAGCTAACTAAAAGTCAAGGATAGTAGCTTATGATGTAGTTGTTATCTTTCAGGAACTTTGGGACATTTGACTGGGCCTGCTAAAATAAGGGAAAATTCTAATACAGAGGAAATGCATATTCTTAAGTGTCTCTGGGTATTTTAATTTCCCATCTTTTAGATAGATTGCTTTTAGTGGTGTGCATAGGCATCATTTATTAGCAGTAGCTTTAGCAGATCTAGCTCAACCTTAATAGGTTACACAATACTTTATTTTTTCTAGTGTAAGCAAGATGAATTAAAATGTTCCTTTCTGTTTATAGTTTCTTTATTTTTTTTAAAGATTTTATTTATTTTTTATTTTTTAAAGATTTTATTTATTTATTTCACACAGAGAGAGATCACAAGTAGGCTGAGAGACAGGCAGAGAGAAAGGAGGAAGCAGGCTCCCTGCCGAGCAGGGAGCCCAATGCGGGCCTCGATCCCAAGACCCTGAGATCATGACCTGAGCTGAAGGCAGAGGCTTTAACCCACTGAGCCACCCAGGCACACTTATAGTTTCTATAACTGTGATTTTTTCATAGTTGGAAAATTTAGTGCTTGGCAAGTCATTTCTTAAATTCTGGCTTTGCATGATCCTAAAACATTACTGGGATAGTTTGAGATAGGTAAATGATTTTAGATGATTGTTACAGTCAGTATTGCTCAGTGTATTAATTATGACAAAATATTAGGCTGAAATTTTGTTTTAGAGACATACATTCGAGTATGTGAATAATTTTTCTAGAACTCAGATTAAAGAGTAGGAGGTATATTGAATGTTATCCAAAAATATTTTTCTACCATATCAGCTACTAAATACACCAGTTATATCTTCCAAGAGTAAAATGTTAAAATTGTTCTAAGTTGTTTCATAAAACATATTATTTTTTTACTATAATTTGTATATACTCATTAGTTTTCTTAATTAGAGGAAAACATTGACTAGATCTCTTGTAAAAGGCAGATATATTTAGAGGTATGGATTGTATGTAATGATGAGATGTGTATGTGCAAGTAACATTTTGATTTGTACTTTACTTGCTGTTTATATGCAGTGTGAATTAAGAATAAAACAAGGTGAATTGAGTGAGGGAAGAAGGAATAAGGAATGTAATTAACAGACTTAGTAGTTTTACATTGCTGCTTTAATTAACAGCTTTGTGGTGGCAAAACAAATGTGATTTGGAAAAGCTAAGAATAAGTAGGATCATGACATCCTCTTTGGGAAAATGTTAAGTTCTTAATATTTATTTATTTTTGACACACAGCAGAAAAACAAAGTATATGACATTCGTGTCATAGAAGTTATTTATATGAGCAATCAATTTCATCAACTTTAGGTATATTAATAAATTTTTTCCTTTATGAATTTACATAGTTAACAAGTATCCTGCTACTATGAACATATTTGTTTGTATCCTTCCAGAATTGTATGTATCTATAGTATTTAAAAAAGGATGCAATTATATTGAAATCATATTTTTTGTAAATTGCTTTTTTTTTTTTTAACCTAACTAGACATCATGAATATAGAGTTGTTGACTTCCAAGAATCGGGTAAGAAAAGCAGTTTTCAATTCATTTCAATTCTTCCATACACCATAAACAATTTTCATAAGCATCTTTTACCTCCAAGCATGAAGCTAGGAGATAAGCCTAGAACAGAGGCTCTGAAAGACTGAGATTCTCAAGCAGGTAGGGAAATAATAAATGAGACTTGGTAAACGGTACTAAAGATATGCAAATGAAGATAGCAGGAACACAGAGAAGGAGAAAATAACTTTGCCCAAGGGAATGGTAAGAAACTGAGGCAGGGGATACTTCTGCTGGCTTTTCCTCTACCCTCTTCTCCCTCCTTTTTCATTTCTATAGTTTGTTTTTTCTTTTTTCTTCTGTCTAGTATTCATCTGTGATCTTTTAAATTCTCTCTCACATGATTTGCTTTGGTCCACTTATTTTAAAAGAAATAAAAAGATAGAACTTATGAGGCATTTATGGGTTTATTCAAATATGGAGAATGATGCTTTGGAAGAAAAACTAATGTGTAATTTCTAGTCCTTTCTTACAACCAAATATATATGTATGTATGTTATTTTTTAAAAATATTAGATATCTGTCAACTATCTGAACTATCACAGTTTAAGTAAAATAATTTAGAAGTAAGCCTTATGATAATACAGTATTTTATCCTTTTTTTCTCTGAAATACACATGCAATGTATATTTTTTTGTGGAAAAGTTAGAAAATAAGTAAGAGAAATTAGCATCTCAGACTCTATTTTTATTTCATTATATACCTTTCCTGGATTTTTTTTGTCCTATAGGGCTACAGACATACTAATAGCAGACACATATTCATAAAAAAATGGGTAAAATCATATGTATTATTTTGTATTCAGTTTTGTTCATTTAATCCATTATAAACATTCTCTCATGGTAACAAATATAAGGCTCCACTCTCATTTTTAACTATATCCATGTTTTCTGGTCTATGACTACATCAAAATTTACTTAACCAATCCATAATTTATGTTTTTTATCATTCATAGTATACATAATCATGAATAACATTCTTGTGAGCACATCTTCAAATGTATGTCTTATTATCTCCAGGGTGAATTGCTAGTAGAATTGCTATGTCAAATGTTATGTACTTCTTTTTTTTTTTTTTTTAAGATTTTACTTATTTATTTGACAGAGAGAGCACAAGCAGGGGGAGCATCAGAGGGAAAGGGAAAAGCAGGCTCTCCCATGAGCAGGGAGCCCAATGCAGGGCTCAGTCCCAGGGTCTTGGGATCATGACCTGAGCTGAAGGCAAATGCTTAACCGACTGAGCTACCCAGGTGCCCTAATGTTACGTACTTCTTGAGGTTCTTATTACACATCAACAAATTGCTCTCAGAAATGTTTTACACACATACATACTAGCAGTGAAAATGCTGTTCTGTTGAAAGTCATACACTTACATGTGTGTATGTAACATTTATATCCTATACCAGAACCAAATTAAAGAATTCTATGCCAAACATATATTTTGATTTTTTATTAACAGTTTTTTTCCCAGTAACAACAAACATCCCTATATTTTACTTTAGGGAGGTGTTTCTATCTTCATTGGGAAAGTCAGATTTTCCCATTAAAGTGCAAATCCTTCATTTGAATGAGTTTAATATTATTAAGGGCACTTCTGGCTTTCCAAAAAATATTTGAAATTTCTAACAAAAATTTGAGGACTTCCAGTACCTTTGAGAAGTATAATGTAAAAGAAGCTTTACCTTCTGTGAAATATACAGGAACTGATTTGTCCTAACCATATATCAAATGACAGGTGATAAATTAAACAGAGTATTGTTCCCATTTTGCCTTTCCTTTTAAAAGTGGAAAGTGATTGGATGGGAAGGGAATTTCCTTTATTTAATGGCACAAATTCACTCATCTGTCTTACTCACTCTTCTGTGGTTTACATACATTTTTTATCACAAGTACAGGATTAAAATTTGAATCATGATCCATACCTGCTTTTTTGATGATAAAATAGGTCATCTTTCTTGTCCTCTTATTGTCATTGAATAATCAAACTCCTGATTCAGTCTCTTTCCCTATTCCTAACACCATCGTAAATGACTTTAGCACCTATCTAGATGTCTCTTTGAGTTCCAGTGAGAAGCCTTGGGTTCTTAATTTCTTACCTCTTCATCAGTGTTTACCTTTTTCTCCACTACACTGTGGGCCTTGTGTCACTAGAAATTGTGTCATCCCTGAAATCTCATTTAGTAATACACCACTGTTTGACCATTATTAGTTCATTTGCTCTGGTAGCTCCTTTATAATCATTTGACCTTATTGAGATGACTAATTCATTGGCCCCACCTCCTTCTCACTATACATCAGCCTTTCCTGTCTTCACTTCCCTCTAACTTAGATTCTGTGATCTATCATTACAACTCCCGATCAAACACCCTCACCTCCTTGTTTGTCTCATATTCTCTTCTCAGGTTCCACGCTAGCTGAACACAGTTTGCCTCCTTTTCCATGTCATTCCCAAATAACTAGATATGACTAAAAAAATCTCACAGTGAAACCATTTAAAGTCATGATTAAAACCTCTCTAAAGGGAAATTTTGCCATAAAACACATAAATGTGATTCTCACACATTGTAATGATTATTTATATTTTTTCCCCTTCCTTGCTATCCATTCAGATGATGGCCTCCTGAGATGACAGTAATTAAACAAAGTGGCAAATAGTCTCACAGAAGGGATGAGCACCTGTGACTTAACTAAAATTATTATTGAGTGCTGATTTTCTTGAATGAGTTTTTTGCCTTCCTGTCATTTAGTTACTTTCTAAAATTTATGACTATAGTCTGTGGAAAAATGGAGTTTCTGTCTTCTTTCATACTCTTGTTTTCCTTTAACACTTCTACCTATCCTATTTCACCAGTAAAATTGCCAAATTATTATGACTATGTGTCCATTTCGGTTGATTTGCTTAAACTTTTAGAGGTAGCAGAATGTAAAGAAATTGGAATCTGAAGACCTAGTTTTGATTCCTTTGATCATGCACTTGTTAAGCTGTGACTTTAGGCAAGTTGCCCAATGTCTCTAAGATTCAGTTTGCTCATTTGAACATTGGAGTTAACAGTACCTGCCGTGTTGGATTCTTTGGAGAATCAAATGAGATGTGTTTGTAAATGTGATTTGTAATCTATAAAGCCCTTCACACGTGCAACCTGTTATCATTTGAACATCTCACATTCAGAATTACTTCCATCATGTAAATTATTATGACTTGAAATTTGGTGTTTGGTGTCATGGTTTTAAACATCACTGTACTGGAAATTTATAATGAAGTGTCATCTTTTAAAAATATTTTTTTGGTCTCAGAAATATGGTCTGCAAAAGGCATTGCATTTGAAGAACACTTTTTAAAGTTTTATTCTCTCTCAGGGGATGTAAGTGATGAGTTCTTGATGAAATTGCATCACTACTGCTTACACACAGTGGATATATTTCCATTACTGTGTAAATAAATTACTGTGTAAACACTTGATTGAAACCAAGTAAGTCTTATATGGGAATGAAAGCAGTTTGTTGTTCTTGGCTTTTCATTTCGTCACAAAAGCTTTTCTCAATCTTTTAATTTCCAAATACAGTAGTGTTTTTAAAGAAATAGAGAGGGAAGAGTACTGAAGAGTGAGTTCAGTTGGAAGTGCTTATTTAGCCCTCAAAACACATGTGAAAAATATCAAGAAACCTGTCATCCTAAAATCTGGAATCATTTTGGGAGATCTGCTTTGAAAATTAACCTTCTAACATTAAGGCACTGGCTTACCTAACTATCTTGTTTCAAGGAAAATAGAGAAGGCAAGTTGGCTGAAATGAAATCTGGTTCATTATTCACTAGCCTTAGGGATAATCACACTTAGGGGAGAGGCTATAATTAGCTTAGTTGTTGCTTTTACCTCATATGTGGCAAAATCCAATTGTCTCTCCTTTCATTTTCCTTTTTTTTTTGGTTTTATTTTGTTTTTAAAGTCTCCTAATATTATTTCCAGTTTATATATTTCAAATTTTTCAATTCTAATAGGAAATAGAGAAGTTGTACCCAATTAGATAATATTCACTGACATTAACATAAAGATTTTGTGTCTTTAGAACTTATACTTTGGAGTTATCTATGGAACTTTTCTTTATGCTCAGGTATTTTATTATACTATGGCTGTATCCAAATAGGAGTGCTTAAAAATATACACTTCTTTTTTGTAATTGAAATATAGTTGACATACAATATTTGTTTCAGGTGTATAACATGGTGATTAGACAATTTACATCACAAAATGCTCACCATGATAAGTGTAATTACCATCTGTCACCATACAAAGTTATTACAATATTATTGACTATTTCCCTATGCTGTACTTTTCATCCCCATGGCTTATTTACTTTATAACAGGAAGTTTGTATCTTTTAATCTCTTTTACCTATTTCACCCATTCCCTAGTGTCCACCCTCTAGCAACCATGTTTGCAGAATGTTTTTATGAAAAAATATATTCTTCTTATCAAAGGTCTCCAACATAAACAAATCTGTGCTTCTCTCTTTGTTTGCTTGCTTTCAGCCTCCAGTAAAGGCTTCCAACTCCAGGCTGGAAGTTTATTTTAATTAGAGTTTAAAAGTAATGAACATTACAATCAAACATATGGATATTCCCAGAAGCATTTCTGCATGCAGCATGTTCATCTGCAGACTCACTAAAATCTCATGTATTAAGAATTCTTCTAAGACCATTTTGCTTAAGCTATATGCAAGTTTCTGTCATATTTCTTTTGATATTTCTAGGTTTCTAAAAAATTTCTACTTATTACTATTATTATTATTGTTATTATTTTGAGAGGGAGAGAAAGAGCATGAGTTGTGTGCTGGGGTAGGGGTGAAGGACAGAGTTAAATGGAGAGAAAGAATCTCAAGAAGGCTCCATGCCCACCACAGAGCGGGGTGCAGGGCTTGATCTCACAACCCTGTGATCAAGACCTGAGCCAAAATCAAGAGTCTGACACTTAACTGACTGAGCCACCCATGTGTCCCTGATATTTCTAGTAAAACAAAAGCCTACTCTTTCCTTTATATATTTTTGCATTCACAGTAACAATTTTTTCACAAGTATTTACCTTAGGATTTCATATTGACTTCCAGTATGAATATCCTAATACTTTTGCTATTATTTAAGTAGGAGTATTAAGTCCTACAATGTGTGACTTTAAAAAATAGTAATGGTAGCATTGAATATAATTTCATGATGGTAATATGAATTTTTATGTCCAGTGCTTAAGTATATTCTGTTTATATTTTGAATTCTTACTTTTTCACATTGGTTTAACCAACATTTCTCTGGAGAAACTATATATATTATTTGATTTACATGTTAATTAGGAATTTTTACTGTGAATACTTACTGTGAAAATGGTAGAATTTATTTTTTTTATTTTTTTTAAAGATTTATTTATTTCACAGAGGGAGAGAGATCACAAGGAGACAGAGAGGCAGGCAGAGAGAGAGGGGGAAGCAGGCTCCCCGCTGAGCAGGGAGCCTGATGCCGACCTCGATCCCAGGACCCTGAGATCATGACCTGAGCCAAAAGCAGAGGCTTTAACCCACTGAGCCACCCAGGCGCCCGAAAATGGTAGAATTTATTTACTGTGAAGCTTTCCCAATAGCCTAAGTGCACATGAAGAAATGTAGTAGAGAAGGGAGTTTAAGGCGTAGCAAATGCCTGTAACAAAGAGACTTCCTATGGCCCTGCAATTTCATATTGTACATATTCTCCATGGTGTTATGACACATGCCACAAATGTTGGACTAGATGAAAAGATGAGGGTTTTTTTTTCTAAAGGTTTTATTTTAGGGTCACATGGGTGGCTCAGTTGGTTAAGAGACTGCCTTTGGCTTAGGTCATGATCCCAGGGGCCTGGGATCAAGTCCTGCATTGGGCTCCTTTGTCAGTGCGGAGCCTGCTTCTCCCTCTCCCTCTGCCACTCCCCTCCTTGTGCTCTCTGGCTCTATCTCTCTGTCAAATACATACATACATATGTATATATATAAGTACATAAATAAAATCTTTAAAAATATAAATATTTTATTTATTTATTTGAGAGAGAGCAATAGAGCATGAGTGGAGAGAAGAAGGAGAAGCAGGCTCCCTGCAAGCAGGGAAACTGATGTAGGGCTTGATCCTAGGACCTTGGGACCATGACCTGAGCCAAAGCAGATGCTTAACTGACTGAGACACTCAGGCACCCCAAAAGATGAAGAATTATAGCACATAATCATCAGTATCATAGAAGAAAAGTTATCATACTCTAAGCACAGTTTGATTATATTTGTATTATACCAATAGGATAATTTTTCTGGTTTTGAATATACGCTTAAAAGTTTAAGACAAAATATAGATATAAATGGGACTAGTTGTATAGATTTATGTACATTGATTAAAGGAATATGTATTTGTGTTGAAGGTCACAAAATGTGTTCTGATGTATCAGGGTGAGGTGTTTACCATCTAGCAGGGTTCTGGCATTCCCAAATAGTTATACGTCTGTGTATTAAGCACAGTGATAAAGGTATAAGAAAAAGAACTCTAGAAAGCTGAAGAAAGGTTAGGAGGGGGTAAAGGCTGGGGTGGCAAAGGCTTCCAACAGGTATAACACTTAGGTTGAGTATTGCTAAAGCAAATGATCAGTTTCAGTACTACTGAAGCATTGAGGGCAGGGATGGCGAGAAGTGGGGAGAGAACTGGTAGGAGATAGGAGAAAGATTACTGGAAGATGGTGCATTTGATTGGAGCTTTGGAGGGGAAGTAGAATTCTGATAAACATAAATGGAGTAAAAGGCATCCAAACAGTGAAAGAGTGGGAGGAAAGTCACAAATGTCAGAACATGTTGGACATATTGTGCAATATTCCCATTTGAGTGGATATGAGCTGCATAAGAGGGAGATAAGGATGGAGAAATAGGTTGAAACCAGATCATAGGGAGCCTACAATGCTAAACTGAGCTGTGTGGACTCTTATCTGTAGGAAGATTCTTTCAGCAGCAGTGCGTAGGATGGCTTAAAATGTGGAGAGATTGGAGGCAGAGCCATGTGCTATGTGTCAGGAGGCAGTAGTTGAACTATAATGGTGAGGAGCAGATTTAATAAAGTCTTGAATGAAGCAGGCAATGGCGTTAGTAATGGGAAGGTGGGAACAGATGTAAGAGGCACTGTGAATGAAGAATTGACATGACTTGACACCGGCCGCACTTGGGAGAACAGAGGAGAGTTTCAGGATGAGCTGAGTTTTGACTCCATGTGATGAGGAGGAAGGTGGTACCAGTGACCGAGATAGCTATCACTGCAACAGGAGTAGGGCTGTGAGCTGAATTAAGGTATTGAAAGTACACAGAGGTTGACATTTTCAGTAGTTGCTTGGAATTAAGAGCCTGGAGAATAGGAGAAATTCAGATATTGAGTTCACCACACTGTCTGGATAGGACAGATGTGTTAAGAAATTAATATTTTCAGGAACAAATGATAATGTTTTTGAAAATGTGGCAGGGGCATCATCTTCCATAGAATAAGCCCAAAAAACTTTCAGCTGTCAGTCAAATCACTTAATCGTTCTATAGCTTATTTTCTCAGCTCTAAAATGGGAAAAATAGTACCACTTCCATATCCACCTCCTACATTCTGGGATTGCATTAAAGACATTGTTTTAGTTAAAAATTTGTAGTAGGAGACTGTGTACATATATTTCTTATTATATTGAGAAAACTCCAAAAAGAAAAAAAAATACAATTAGTATTCTAATTTTTTCAACTACACATTGTAAGAAGTTCTAAATACAAAAAATTATGAAAATAATTAACTTTTATTAGGTTTTTACTCTGTGCCAGACACAATTCTAAGTACTATTCAAGTGTTAATTTAATTTTTTTAAAAGATTTTATTTATTTGACACAGAGAGATCAGATCACAAGTAGGCAGAGAGGCAGGCAGAGAGAGAGGAGGAAGCAGGCTCCCTGCTGAGCAGAGAGCCTGATGAGGGCCTCGATCCCAGGACCCTGAGATCATGACCTGAGCTGAAGGCAGAGAGAGGCTTTAACCCACTGAGCCACCCAGGCGCCCAAATAATTTAATTTTTAAATTAACATCATGACGTTGTATTATCACCATTTCACAGATGAGGAAATGAAGGCGCAGAGAAATTGAATAGTATTTATAAAGCTGAGATTTAACCATTAGTCCATTTTACCTTCATATTGACACCTACTCCAGACCATGCTTCATTTTGTTATTGCATTTGTATTAATGTAGCCTTTTCTTTTATAGTCCTCTTTATTTCTAAAGTTTATGTGGTCCACATGGATTGCCTTTGCTTCTACACATACCCATTTCCTTGCTCCAAAGGTATGTCCATGGAGGGCTGGTAATTGTGTATTACATGGGAAATTGACACGGCAGGAGAAAGTATACAGGCTTTGGATCAACTCCAAATGCTCAGTTTAAGTCTGAGCTTCCTGACTTGTTAACTGTGTGACATGAGAAAATTCCTTACCACCCTGAATCCAGGGTTCCCTGTCTGTAAACACCAAACTGTAGAGAGAGTTAAATGTCATAATGTGAAATGCCTATATTGTGTTGACTCATAAAAGTTAAACCCAAGGGTGAACATCCATGAGGCAGAGTAGACACAATGTAGAGAACCCTCAATACTTTTTAGCGACCCACTAAAATGTTCTAATTTCTTTTAAAATCAGAAGTAAAAAATAAACTTTTGAGCTCAATAAAATGTTCAATGATATGATATTAATACGTTTATTTTATGCCAATATAATGATAAAATATAATTTTCAAAAAAAATTCATGGAGCAAAAGTGGCTTAGGTCCATGAAAGTCATAATGTAGTCTTGGCCATCACTGTTAAATTAGATCCTTTAAACTTCCTCTAGTGTCTGAGCCATGATAGTTTCCCCATACCCTTTCTTAATTGGTTGATTGGCCAGCTGATTTCTAGTTTACGTCAATTAAACTAAAACCTGGCATTTACATTCCTTCAACCAATGATATTTTTCTAAAACCTCTTTCCTAAATAGTTCATGATTTCCTCTTCTGGGCTACTTCTGTCCTATGTGGTTAAGCTTTCACACAGTACTTAACTATATTTACGCATCTCTCTTACTAGACCATCAGAGCCTCTTGAGAACATGGATTCCATCTTATCCACTCCTGTGTCCCCAGTAACAAGCTGAGTACATGGCACATAGAAAGTTGTTCATTAAGTTGGTGAATTAAATCGATGCTATTTGCAACACTGACATATTTACATCCATAGGCTAACTGCTGTTTGTAAATGTGCTTTATAACTAAGATTTCACCTAAGCTTGAAATAGCTGAAATGAAAAATTGACATCAGTCCTACAAAATTATCTCCTTTTTATGACTTTTCTATACTTCTAAGCACTATTCTCTACCATCCTATTTCTTAAAAATTGAAAAGTTAAATAAATTCATTTGTCAAGTCTTCCCTCCCTTGGTAAATTAATTAACAAAGGGCCCATGAAAATATTTCATCAAGGCCCTTCGATATCTTTACGTATATATTCATGTTATAAATGATTATGTCCCACTGATCTAATAGAAAGAAAGTGTGAGAGGGAGAGAAATGAACCTTATTTCCTAAGTACCAAAACCAGACCAGCATTACCTAATTACAGAAAAAGAGACAACATATATCACTACTGGAGTTTAAGCCTCTAGTTTAATGGACAAATGGCTTTTCTGATTTTACTTTAATATCATTTATAAAAGTATCATTTTCTCTGAAGAGGAACAGAACATATAATTAATTATTAGGAAATTTTTTGCTAATTAGTTTGCATCATATAGTTTTGTTTTTTTTCTAACAGACTGCCAAGTACCACTTTGTTTTTCATTTTTTATTTTTTTCACTCTCTGATGTATAACTTGCTCAGAGTTGAAGAGTTTTTCCATCTTTTTTTTTAAATTTTATTTTTATTCTTTGCCCAAGGGGTACAGTTCTGTGAATCATCAGGCTTAAGAACCTAGATGTCCATCAACAGATGAATGGATAAAGAAGATGTGGTATATATATATACAATGGAATAGTATGCAGCTATCAAAAGAAACGAAATCTTGCCGTTTGCAATGACATGGATGGAACTGGAGGGTATTATGCTGAGTTTTTCCATCTTAATAGCTTGTGGTATGTAGAAGAGTGAGACATTAGATGGGAAAGAAAATTTGCAGTTTGGACAATTGTGGATGATGGTACCAATTACATCAAAGAAGATGGAGAAAATGGTAATTTTTGTTCTTCTTCAGTTTCAGTCCTCCAGGATAGCCTGTAACAGGCTTGGTGACGTGCAGAGATTATTTCCCATTCTTAATAACTCTTTGAAAGAGAAGTGGATAGCTTTTTCAATGAAAAACCAATGTATTCTAATGTTTAGAGAATGAAATTTCAGAATTTTGGCATGGACTTATACTTGGAGTTTCATATTTATTGGATTCTTCTAAAGTTGCTTAAATTCCTCATAAAAGAAGGATGATTAATAAGAAAAATAAGTCATCATTACCTTGATGTGAGGTTTTACTGGACTGTTTTCTCATATAAGTAATAATAATTGGTAGTATCTACATTAGCATGACATTTTTCAGATGGCATGGTGTTTTCATAGGCATTATTTCTTTTGATGCCCATAATCCTATGAGGAAAGCATTATTACCATCAATATTTTACAGATGAGAAAATTGAGCTGTATCCACTTTAAGTGACTTAGACAAGATCTCACAGTTAGTTAGTTAGTAGCAGAAATAAGATGATGTTCTGGGACATCTTTTTATGGAAATTCCCTTATTACTTAAGATTTCCTTGTTTCTAAGCCCTTCAAGTTAGTAGGATCTAACCACAGGCCTCCCGATGCAGTTGGAAGGCAATCAAGACCCTTTCTAGGCTCGCTTACCTTATGTATCTTATCCACCTTCATTTGTCACTGGACCCTAATCCACACTTCTCCTTCTGATTTGGGTGCCCTATGGGGTCTCTGCCATACTTTGAGTTTGGCCTGAGAATAGTCACATTTTGTTTGTCAAATTAATACCTCAAACAATTATATATAGTAACGCCAAGGAATTTAGTGTCTCCTTCCTTTTTTTTTAAAAAGATTTTATTTATTTATTTGACACAGAGAGAGAGATCACAAGCAGGCAGAGGAAGCAGGCTCCCTGCTGAGCAGAGAGCCCGATGCGGGGCTCGATCCCAGGACGCTGAGATCATGACCTGAGCCGAAAGCAGAGGCTTTAACCCACTGAGCCACCCAGGCGCCCCTAGTGTCTCCTTCCTAAGATTTTCTATTCCCCCTTAATTATTCAGGAACCCTGAATCTTGCTAAATCTAAAGGGGAAGTATTCTATATTCCAACTGCCAGCAGAGAACACATTTGAGTTGTTATTCATTCTTATTGTTGCTTTTTGGCTGCCACACATTGTTGCTATATAGACTCACCTTGCTCATTCCTGCAGCTAATATTTATTCCCTTGTTACCCTTGTAGGTGGAGGTAGTCCCTCATGGGCTGAAAGGGATACCTCATGTACAGATCTTTTTGTTCACATTTTCAGGTTTAATCATTATTCCCCAAAGCAGGGTGGCCTTATAGCAGGGCATCTGAGTTGGGAAGAGCTTTCTATAGAAATCTCAAGTTGAAATCATCTCTTTAATGCATTCTTATTCCAGACTAAAGCCTCTAGTTGATGTGCTTCCTTTCCTCAAGGCAGTTTTATTTCATTGTCTTACTATTCTTTCCCTCCACAGAGTTTTGGTGGAGGTTGTCCTGACCCATTTTAACAGGTCTCCCAAACTTTGAGTCTTAGGGAGCAGGCCTAGGTTCTTTCTTCCAGGAGGATTAAGGGGCTGAACAAATGACATCTTTGGTCACATTCCAAATGCTCTCCCTTCTTCAACAAAGAATTTGCTTTGATGCCTCACATTCATAAGACTAAGGAGATACCTTCAAGAGGCCAGGTAAATCAGTGTGTCTCTACATCTACCTGTGGATTAACTGCTATCATTTTAGACTAAATCCCCATTGAGCATTTCACTTGATCTCTGTCTGAGAGAATTATCTATCTATCTATCTATCTATCTATCTATCTATCTATCTATCTGCATAATGCTATACAGTGCACACTTGCTGCTTTGCTTCTCAAAAAACCCAGTGAAGGTAGCTATGACATATATTACCTTCTCCAATTCATAGTAGAAAGATTGAAGACTATAAAATTGTACTTAATCCAAATAGCTTGTTAGGGAGTATATTAGTTTCCTGGGGGTTGCTGTCACAAAGTACCACAAATGGGTAGCTTAAACAAGAAAAAATTATTGTCTCATACTTTTGGAGGTCAGAAATACCAAATCTGGGTGTTGGGAGAATTGGTTTCTTCTGAGGGCTAAGGAAGAATCTGGTTCATGCCCATCTCCTAAGCTTCTAGTGTTCCTGTGTGTCCAAATGTCTTTTTTATATAAACACACCAATCATACTGGACTAAGACCCACTCTCATGAGTCTTAACTTGATCATCTGCAAAGACACTATTTCCAAAATCATATCCACAGTTACTGAGGGTTAGGACTTAGCATCTTTTATAGGGAACAAAATTCAGCCTATAAAAGGGGGAAGGATAGACTATAAGTTAGGTTTTCTAACACTAAGTTCCACAGAGTTTATACTATATTCTGAAGCCTCTTTTAATTTTCCAGTACCTATTGAAACATTTTTTCAGGAATGTACTTACTTTTTATAGATTTAATGGCTTCTGATTCTTTACAGAATTTGTTATTTTTGAAATTCCTTTTTAAAGAATTCTTGACTGAGTTTTGACTCATTGCCTTAATATAATTACTTTTCCAATAATTACCTCTTTAAATTTTTGAAATACAATTTTTAAACAGAAAAGATTGTCAGACTTTTAAAGAAAAACAAATAAGGCAACAATACCTGTAGGTAATATAGAATATACCTATTTGTAATATTCACATGTGTGTTTGTGTGTGTGTATGTGTTTTCTAGTCAGTCATATTATCTAAGGATAATAAGATGAAAAATTTATTCACTTTTGCTGGTTTCCTTTGTAGATATAAGTGCCTTATCAGCTCACAAGGATACCCAATGAGAAAGTAATTTTAGGGTTGTAAATAGATTACCTGCTTGTTGCTGTTTCTAAGCATGGCCTATAATAATAATGAGATGCTTCCTAAATGTAAACAAATGAATTTAACTGTCAATATCTTTTCTATATTCATTTAAGTAAAAATATACCACCATAGTTTGAAAAATGGGCTTTACAGTAAGAAAAATAAATATAGTTGGGTCTCAACTCTGCTATTATTATAGGAGTGACTTGGGCAAGTAACCTAACTTCTAAGCCCCAGTTTTCTCATGTCCAAAATTGAGACAATAATATATATTCCTCATAGGACTTTTGGGGAAATTATTTAAGAAAATATATGTAGCATGCTTATAATAGTGCCATGTATTTGTGAGCAAACAGTAAACATCAACTATATTGTCACCCCCAATTAATTAGTTCCAATGTAATTATAATTACTACTTTACCCTATTTAATGGAAATCCTGAGCCTGAAAAACAACACTTGTTGTAGTTTTGTGCTTAGAATAATATTTGAGGCATATCTGACATTAAATTATTATTTTATGTCAGAGAGTGTTACTATGGGTCTATTGTTTTAAATGGTTCTTTCCGTACCAATAATAAATTTCAATTGAGTTATAACCTACCCAGATAATAAGACTTTAAAATTTTTAATTTGTTTTGTCATTTGGCTATCGATTTTTGCTTTCTTTAGCATTAGGGTAGCTTTTCCTGTGCAAGACTTTTTGTTGTTTTAATTGTGAGAGTAGTTGTATTTTCTGATATTTTTATTTTTCAAGTGCTAGATCATTAACTGAAAGGAAAAAACTCATGGAAGCAAACTGCTGTTATATAAGTGATACATGTCCATTGGGGGGAAGAATAGATAATGC
Source organism: Ailurus styani (assembly GCA_002007465.1). Taxonomy (NCBI): domain Eukaryota; kingdom Metazoa; phylum Chordata; class Mammalia; order Carnivora; family Ailuridae; genus Ailurus; species Ailurus styani. The sequence goes on along the minus strand of LNAC01001411.1, from coordinate 115,016 downwards.
ACACACACACACACAAATCAAGTCACCTGTAGTCTCACACTCCACACAAAATTTGTTTGCATTTTGAGATAACATCTCTTAATGTTATCTTCTGACTCTTACACCATCTTTTGCTAAATTGAACTTGACCCGTATTGATTCCCCTCTTCTACCTGGCCAACCCCCTTTGGTTGCAGCAATGCACAGGAAAAAACCCAGGTAGCAAGCAAAATCAGCAGGGGCTCTATCTCCATTTCTCAGCTCCAGATTCCTTTCATATAGAGCTGTTCCACAATAGGACTGCTGAAGTAGTGTGAATTCATAAATTGGAATTTATTTTCATTGACTTCTATTGTCAACTGGATAGAAACAAGCTCTGAGGCACATAAGAAGTTCTCCAGCTTAGAGGAATGGTAACCCATGTTCATCCCTTATTTTACCCTTTGTTCACTGCCTGTCAATTTTTCCAGCTCTATTTCCATCTCTCTTCCAAAGTGGAGCTAATAGCAATTTATATTATTGGCATATGTCTCTCCTCACACTATTAAAGATTCAAAATCCCTTATATGGAATTCTGAAATTTGGGTTTTAGAATCCAGAAAGTCTAAGAACCAAAATATTTTCATAACTAATATGAAGCTATTTATAGTTACCATTTCTCATCCCTGCTGTGAATATTCATGTTGGGCTACCAAATGTAAAGGTGCTTGATTATAGGATATTGCTCCAGATTCCACTGAGGGTAGAGGGTGTAGCATGTAATATATGCACTAGATTACCTTTCTAAAGTCCAGAAAAGTCTGAATTATAAACACAACTGGCCCCACCCATCCTGAATAAGAGCTGGACCTGTATTAGCAGCCAAGGACCAGTATAAGGAGGAGGAGGGCCTGAGGAGGGCAGTTCCATCTCAATTGCACCATCATTTTGTGAACTCTAATTCTGTTCTCTACTCACATTTTTCTTGTGACAGTGAGGGTATAAATTCTCTTCATATTTCTCCTCTTCATTTCATCCATTTCTCACCGTTGTCTTGGATACCAACACGTTTCCTGAATTCCTTGACTTAATGCTTTTTATTTCTTCTAATGACACTCAATCTTCCTTCCTCAAATAAAATAGATTTCCTTTTTGTTCACACTTCAGAGCAATTAGGCTAGAGTGATCCTTTGCTAAAGCTCCTTTATGAATGGTACCTATTTGGTGGGGGCAGTAAATAAAAAAATCCATGCCATAGTTTTTTCTCTGAATTGAGAGGAACCCCAGGGAATACCAAAAGATCATAGTGAAAGACTATGAAAAGAAAAGAAAAAAAAGAGTAGAAGCAGAAGACAAAAGAAAGAACAAGATTTCTTTTCCTGTGGTGGACAGATAGTTGAAATATTTTAAATTGTTGTTATTAAGCTTCCTTGGAAAATATCTACTGATGATATATCATATTTTTACCCTATAACACACTGTGAGGACTCTTTGCTATTTCCCCCTTGGCATCCATAAATTTCTCAGTAATGTTCTATTGCTATTTCCTAAATAAAGGGAACTTACAATTTAAAAAAAAAAAGGCATTTCTCATTCCATATTGGCCCTCCAATGCTAGATGTCAAAACTCAGGCACAAGTGAACATTATAAAACATATTTCCTCAGCCTCAGCACTATTGACATTTTGGACCAGGTAATTCTTTGTCATCTAGGACTGTCCTGTGCACTGTAGAAAGTTAGCAGCATCTCTGGTCTCTACTAGATGCCAATCGCATTCCCTCTCCTCCTCAGTTGTGACAAAGACGTTTTTTTTCCTCATATATTGTCAAATACATCCTGGGAGCAAAATCACTCTTGCCTCCACCATTGACAAGGACTGCTGTGAGGTAGCTCTTGTGTATTCTGGAGATTTCCCCTGGCAGAGGAAGTGCTGCCACTGTGATAGCTTTAGAGGGTGGGATAATCCAGACCAACATATCTTTCTGGATTTTACTTTGCATCTCATCCATTCATCCATTCATCTAGCTGATATTTATTGATCACTGACAATGTGCCAGGGCTTGACTGGGTACCAGAATCTTAATGAATAAGAGAGTTAAGAACCTATTCTCATGGAGTGTGCCTTCTGAAATTGATAATATTGGGTGGGGAAGGAGTGACAAGTGTAAATAATTAGTAATTTGTAGGTAATTAGTAAATCTTAATATGGATAATCTAATTTCAAACAGCAAAAGGGGCTATAAAAAATAAACAGGTATTTGGGCAAAGTGATTGGAGAATAGATGAATGCCATCTTAGGATGGTCAGTGATGCTTTCTCTATGGAGGTAACATTTCAGCTGAGAAAGAGACAGATCTAAGGGATATGTATTCCAAAAAAAGGGGGGATAAAAATATGACTACTTTTAGATGTGGTAAGTTAGTTCTGTTCAATGACAGAAAGGCAGTGTGCCAGGAACACAGGATTTTTTTAAAAGATTTTATTTATTTATTTGAGAAAAAGCATGAGTGGCAAGAGGGCCAGAGGAAGAGGGAAAAGCAGACCTCCTCCCCCCTATTGAACCTGTAGCCCACTGAGCCCAGGAGTCTCGAGGTTTGAGGCTCAAGGGGAGGCTCGATGTGGGGCTCAATCCCAGGACCCTGGGATCAAGACCTGAGCCAAAGTCAGATGCTTAACCAACCGAGCCACCCAGGTGCTCCAGGAACAGAATTTAAGGAGCGTGGTCATTGAGGTTTCAGAGTTAGGTCAGATCTGTGTGCCACAGAAAGCAGTTTGATATCATTATAATTGCAGGGGATTACAGAAGCCGGCATTGGAGGCTCTTATGCAGAGGAATTAGTATGCTCTCATTTAAGGTTTTAAAAAGATTATTCTGGGGTCAGGAGTGAAAGCAGGTAAAATACGTTATTAGCGTTTTGAAAAAGTGTGAGTTGGTGGTGGTGTGAATTGTACCATCAGAAACAGACATTGGAGGATTCAGAGTCTATCGGAGAAGTTGAACTGGTGGTAGTTGCTATTGTACTGTTGTTTGGGTGAAAAAAGAGATGAATCTGGGATGATTCCTGGGTTTGGGGAGATATGGAATTCTTGTTGAAAGACTAACTGGTTTGATATATGTGAAAGGGATGGTGGTGTGAGGTACTTAAAGGTCATCTCTTGGGCGCCTGGGTGGCTCAGTGGGTTAAAGCCACTGCCTTCGGCTCAGGTCATGATCCCAGGGTCCTGGGATCGAGGCCCACATCGGGCTCTCTGCTCAGCAGGGAGCCTGCTTCCTCCTCTCTCCTCTCTCTCTGCCTGCCTCTCTGCCTACTTGTAATCTCTCTCTCTGTGTCAAATGAATAAATAAAATCTTAAAAAAAAAAAGGTCATCTCTTTACCCTTTGTGTCTTTTTGCTTTGTGGTTGCTCAAGAAGTTAGAGCATGAATCTTTTTTAGAAGATCTTTCATGAACCTTCTACTCCGAACTTCATTGTAACCTGATTTTTGAAATACCATCATTCCTTTCTTTGCCAAATACGTATATGAAGATTATACAAATAACCAATTCTTAGCAGGTCATGTGTTCAGAGTTGTGGTTTCAGAAAAAGTGATAGATTTAAATGAAAATAGACATCTCCATGTTGCTTCATATAACTTGCGATCACTGATGTAGAAAAACGTAGCTCTCTGGGGCCATAGACCATAGAAGAGAACGAAACTTCTTTTCTTACATTGCAGAGAAAATCCCAATGGCCAGTGTTTTAACACATGGGGAAAAAAATCTTAAACAGCATCTCTTTCTAGTGAATAATTAGGAAGTTTCTATTTCATCTATTCTTTTATTTCTTAATGTTAGTCTAAAGCCTATGTATACTATAGAGTCTTACATCACTCTCATCTTTAAATTTCAAGCAAAAATAAGCAGACTTTTTCTATAACCAGATCCAAATGTTACCCACTCTGATATAAATTAAGAAATCTGAATTTGGCAGACAAATGAGAAACAGCAAAAAATCAAAATTAAGAGGATAGGCATTTACTTTGGAAAGGGTTTATTTAGGATGTCTTCAAATAATCAACAATGTTAAAGGATTTAAAATATGATTTCATAAACAGTTTTTCTGAGACATAACCATTTTATCTAATATGGATCTTCTGTATTATATTGGATTTAAATGTCTTAAGTTAATATACAGGGAGAGTTGCCATGGGGATTCATTTTCAAAGAAAACACAATAGAATCTTAATTTTCCTTGATGAATAATAAAGTACTTATCACTGTAAAGGTTCTCCTCCTTTTTTGTTATAAGGTGCTCCTCTGTTAATTTTCCATTTTTACCTGGGCTTTCTTTTTTACCCACTGATCAGTTTATTTCTCAGGTTGGCAATGATGTTGGGATAAATTCACAAATAGTTACAATTTGCTGAAAAAAATGGTTTTTATTCATGAGTAAGAATGGTGTTTACCTCTTGGAACACTATATCAAGCACTAATGATGTATGGTGACTAACATAACACAATAAAAAAAAGTATAGGGCGCCTGGGTGGCTCAGTGGGTTAAAGCCACTGCCTTCGGCTCAGGTCATGACCCCAGGGTCCTGGGATCGAGGCCCACATCGGGCTCTGTGCTCAGCAGGGAGCCTGCTTCCTCCTCTCTCCTCTCTCTGCCTGCCTCTCTGCCTACTTGTAATCTCTCTCTGTGTGTCAAATGAGTAAATAAAATCTTAAAAAAAAAAAAAGTATAGTGTTTACTTGTTGTAGATATTGTATTTGTGTTAAATATACATTTTCTTTTTCCTGTTATCTCTTTTAAATGATTCTGGAAATACAGAATGACAGATTTTTTTTTTAAGATTTTATTTATTTATTTGAGATTACAAGCAGTCAGAGAGGCAGGTAGAGAGAGAGAGGAGGAAGCAGGCTCCCCGCTGAGCAGAGAGCCCGATGCGGGCCTCGATCCCAGGACGCTGAGATCATGACCTGAGCCGAAAGCAGAGGCTTTAACCCACTGAGCCACCCAGGCGCCCCCAGAATGACAGATTTTAATCAGTAAAGTTTAGTATGGATTGGGATTTTTCCTTTTTGCCTAAGAGAGAGATAATATATATGAAAGTTTGCATTAATAATAATAATAATTGAATTGAATTCAGATGAAAATTCTTTGAAAATGGTAAAAGTATGCTAATATAAGGTATTCTTGTTGTTATTATTATTTTTTTTATTTTATTTTTATTCTTTGCCCGAGGGGTACAGGTCTGTGAATCATCAGGCTTACATCTTTCACAGCATTCACCAAAGCACAAACCCTCCCCAATGTCCATAACCCATCCACCCTATCCCTACCCTCCCACCCCCCATCAACCCTCAGTTTGTTGTTATTATTATTTTTTGTCATGGTTAAGGTATGCGAGATAATGCTGTTAGCTTTGTTTCTTTAAAGATTTTTTTTTTTTTTTATTCATTTAACACAGAGAGAGAGATTACAAGTAAGCAGAGAGGCAGGCAGAGAGAGAGGAGAGAGGAGGAAGCAGGCTCCCTGCTGAGCAGAGAGCCCGATGTGGGCCTCGATCCCAGGACCCTGGGATCATGACCTGAGCCGAAGGCAGCGGCTTTAACCCACTGAGCCACCCAGGCGCCCCTGTTAGCTTTGTTTCTAATTCAAGCATTAGGTAAAACAAAGTATAATTAATTCTGTAGTAATTTTCATTATACAAGCATTTTTTTAGAAGGGGTTTTTAGGAGTTTCACTGAGGGCTTTGGTGCAATTGCATTGCTTCTTGATGTACTTTTTTGGAATATTTCCTTCAGTTATTTTATAAGATGGTATGCTGATTATGAATGTGGTTTATTGTGACAGACTACCTGGATTCGAATCCCACATGAACCACTTATTAAGCGTAAGAGCTTGGATGAGTCTTAGAGCAATTTTGTACTTCTATTTCCTTATCTGTTAAGTGATGATAACAATATTACCTAGTTTTGAGGATAAATGAACAACTTAAATACAGAAGAAAGTCTAACACATTAAAAAAAATGGCATCGATTCTTATTTCTTGCACAAGCCTGGTAAATATTCAAGTTTACCAATTACCAAATTGCGTCAGTCCTGTTTGGGGTCTTCTTTATTTTGTGCAGAGATCAGCTATGACCCGTTTTTGTTTTGGTCATAATTTGCCTAATTATTATATCTCATAAAAAAAGAAGAAGAAAGGATTTGGCCTTCAAAAGGGAAAAATAAAGCAGCATCTCTAATGTATGCTCCACTCAAGTTCCTGGCTCAGGGCCTGATGTTCAGTAAGCTCCCTGTAGATCTGGGTTCACTCCACATCGCCTGCCCAAGACTCAGCTTTGAATAGGAATGCCTTGCTTTTCCATTCTTAGTAAATCTGTATAGCATTCTTACCTTAAATTTGGCTTTTAGCTTTAGGAAAATCAGAAAATTTATAGGTATACTTTTATGGCTGAAATATTAAGCTTCCTAAAAACACATACTTGAGTTCATTTAGCTATCTAATATTTTCTGTATTCTTCAGTTAGTTACCTTTAAAAAATGTATGATTTTAAATTATATAGTAGATTATTCAGGTACTCATCTACACTTAAAATGTAAACAGTGTCAGTTTTTTAAAAGGCAAGAGGTAGGAAATTATTATATATGAAAAGAAATAGAGTTATGACCTTTTTTTATTCTTTCCTACCTTGGATTCTGCAGTTTTAATCAATTTGGCATTTAAAAATACTGGGCTCTGTTAAGAACCATGTTGTTTATAGAGATTTTTAGGTGCAAATTATCCAGCCAGATGTTTAAATACTAAGGGGAAACAAGTTAAATACAATTAACACAGTCTTCATTTATCAAGTAGTTAATTCTCAGCAGTAGGCCATGAAATCAGGCTTTTGATTCACATAATATATATAGATATAACTATTTAGATAACATAAAATGAAAGATAAAAAAACCTAGTTTTGAAACTCTATAAACTACGAAAGTAGGGACTATTCTACTCATTATAGAGGGCTTCCCAAATTTTGGATATTGATTGTCTTTGTCATTATCTTTTATGATTATTCTAGATTTCATGAATATTGCAACAGATATAATAATGCATTGTAACTTCCCATCAAGTAAATGATAACACTTGATTGTGGGCCTATGAAAATATCTGAGAACAGGGACAGGGAGGGCTTGTATGGGATACACAGACACACAGAGACACATACACACATATGCCCACATTTATACCACACACAAATATAAAAAATAAAACTGCATAATATTGCATTTCAGTTTCTTGACTCTAGTTAAACTCAATTCTTACATAGTTACCTATAACATTTTATTGATGTGGGGTAGGTTATTTTAGTATGTTTACTATATTGTGAGGTGGGGGTTCCTAAGATAATCATGCTGGGAACCATATAGTTCTTAAAATAGTTTTTATTATGGTAAATTTGAAAATGTTCTTTAAAATTTTTTAAGTTGTAAAAGTAATATGAAATTATACTAGGTTTAGGTCTGGGGAACAAAGAGGGGAAAAAATCGCTACTACTTAACAAAAATCATTTGTGCCTTACTGTATTTCTCTAGATATTACATGTGTCATTGTATTTTCAATGTCATACTTTGTTTCTTATATACATATACAGGACTGTTTAAAATATTCTTTTTTTTTAAAGATTTTATTTATTTATTGACACAGAGAGAGAGATTATAAGTAGGCAGTGAGGTAGGCAGAGAGACAGGGGGAGGAGGAAGCAGGCTCCCCGCTGAGCAGAGAGCCCGACGCGGGCCTCGATCCCAGGACGCTGAGATCATGACCTGAGCAGAAAGCAGAGGCTTTAACCCACTGAGCCACCCAGGCGCCCTGTTTTAAATATTCTGAGGTATATTACAAGGGTTTTAAGTTCTTAAGTCATCCTAGGGAAGAGTTTAAAAGAATTTTGAGTTTTACAAGTCTCATTGATGACCTAGGGAATTATTCTGAAGTATTAATTTGGAGCTTCACTACTAATAGGGTATTAAAATGAGTGATATAGTAGAAATTGTATTAAAGATCAGGAATTTATGTTCAAGTCTCAATTTTGACCACATGAAGGGTTTGAGCCCAGTTATTACATTCTTCTCTAGTTCTATCATTTGAAGGATGTTTGTGATCCATCTTTGTAAATGCAAAATACACATAGAGATCCATAAGAATAAGTTATGATCCATATGCCTTCCCTAATATTGTGCTCTAAACCTAATAGAGATTTATGGACATCTTTCCTTGGGCATTTATTTTTCTGTGATGGAGTGATTTGTTTTGGAGAAGGCGATACTTCTGCCTCTGTTAGTTAATGTATATGGGAAGCAACAGAAGGTAACAGGAAAGACTGGAAGGAGAAAAAGAGGACTTAGCAAGTGTGGGTGAGAGCAACAGAGATGAACAAAGACATTTAAGGATCTAATTATTTATTTGACAACTATTTGCAAGTCTGTTAACTATGGAGATGAGGAAAGGTTGTAAGAAAAAGAGAGAGCAGGGTGTTAAGGAGACAAAAAAATATAGCAGTGAAAGGATACCCCAGTGTTTTCCTCCGGTTCACATGGCTTCCATCATTCCTTTTTCTTTGCCTGTTGCTACTTCTTTCTGGATATGAAAGAGGGAATATCATAAAATTATTTAGACACAACTAATTAGCTCAGGAGAACAATAGATTTAAGAAACCGCACAGAATATTTCACTTGTCTTACAGAACAACTAAATAAGAGTCCACTTGTAGCCATAAGCTGCAAAGTGCTAAAGAAATATCAAGTTAATTTATCTAGCTTATTTTCACACCATCTGCTTATGTAAACTCATCATTATTCTTAGCTTCCCTTAATAGATGACATTAAAATTCCTTCTTACCCCAATATTTAGAGTCGAAGTACAATCCAAAAGTCAGGGGTGGAGGTGGTTTTTCTGCCATAGAGGCCTCCCAAGTTTTAAAGGATAAAATGTTTCTAGGGAGCCTGGGTGGCTCAGTGGGTTACAGCCGCTGCCTTCGGCTCAGGTCATGATCTCAGGGTCCTGGGATCGAGGCCCACATCGGGCTCTCTGCTCAGCGGGGAGCCTGCTTCCTTCTCTCTCCTCTCTCTGCCTGCCTCTCTGCCTACTTGTAATCTCTCTCTCTGTGTCAAATGAATAAATAAAATCTTTAAAAAAATGTTTCTATAAAGCTATACTGAACATAAATAAGTTTACATTTCACTCTGTCTCTGCAAATGAAGAACCATAGTATCATAGTAAAAAACTGCATATTCAGGGCCTAAGTTCTGGGACTTTAATTCTAACCCCATACCTAACCAACTGTGTGACTTTGGACAAATTACTTCATTCTCCTGTGCCTTAATTTTTTTGTCTATAAAATGATGATTATAGTAATTTTCTTATTGATGTTGTTATGGAGATTAATTAATTTAGGCTAAGCATTTAGAACAGTACTTAGAACATATAAGCTCTCCATAATTCAGTTTTTCAGCTACAGGGACACATTAGAATGACCTGGGAAGCTTGATGTCCAAGCTGCACACCTGACCAATTAAATCCAGATCTTTGGATGTGGAACCCAGTAGTGGGAGTCATTAAAACCTTTGAGGTGATTCTAATGAGCAGCCAAACTTGGGAACAACTACCATATATGTTGGCTGTAATTATTCATTCCCTCATTCATTTATACACACTACACTGCTTTAGAATCTTGATATACCATGCTAAACACTGTAGGCATATATGATTTGAAAATACGATCCATGCTCTGAAGAGTTTTTAATCTAGTGTATGATGGGGAACATAAACACAGACAAGACTTTAACAGAAGGAAATTTGACACTGTTTAAGTGGCATGTTGTAATTTGGATTCCCTAGGAAGCCAACTCTAAGATGGAGCATGTAGCATGTTTGTTGGGAAGTGATCTTGGGATCACTACCTCTGTGTGTGTTGGGGGGAAGGAAGAGGTACAGAAGAATCATGATTGATCAGAGAGTAGAAGTTAAATTTCAACTCATTGCCAACAAAGTTTTCCACCAACCCCACAAGAAGATCTGGGGTTAGGACAGCTCTTCAGAGTTGTCTTAAGTTGGGCTGAAAGGGGTTTTGTTTCTCCATGTTGATCAGTAGTTGGATACAGCTGCTAGAAGAAGTGACCTTGAGTAAGACATTTTTGTAGCTGAAGCAATCTCCAAATAGAGCTGACAGCTCAGGGTGTCTTCTGACAGTTCTTCTAGCAGATAGGGGAATACATCCTTAATTCCTATAGGAAGGTTTGGGTGGAATATCACAACTTCCATCACATGAAATAAAAGAGATTAATAACAACAAAAAAATTACTATGACTCAGAAAAGACCGAGGTCACATTTATTTAGCTTGAGAGAGGACAGCCAGGGTGAATTGAGGACCAGTTTCTGAAGTGGATGTCATTACAATTTGACACTTAGAGATAGTTAAGATTTTAAGAGGCTAAGATGAAGTGTAGATTATTCCAGGTACAGGAAACAATAGAAGTAAAGGTGGAGAAATATGAAGTATAGATTTGTTCAGAAGCCTCTGAATTATAGAATTAAACTCTAAGTCTTTTAAAAATGAATTTCAGTGAATGGTATTATTTTGAGCAAAAGGACTTCTGAGCCCCTGAAAATGATGTTAAGTGTAAGGTCATCCTCAGTGATTTAATTTTGAGGGCTGGCATTTTCAGGATTTAAACAAAATGGAAAATTAAGTCATACTTGTAGCTTCTTAACCTTGGAAGGAGGTCCTGGAGTGTTATAAACATTGCCTTACAGGGGACTCAGCTGTAGGACATAGTACGGCTTAATATTGTTATAATTTCTTTTTTCTCCTCTTTCACAGAAATGAAATAGATGAATTGATCATCCTGTAATTTGTCATTATGAAGGAACTTTTCCTACTTCATCTTAATGTCTAGGGTGTTTCACTTAAGAGAAGTTTAAATGAGTCCTATTTTAAAATGAACTATGCTATAATATCATTAGTGCCCAACTAGTCACTTTGTGAAGTCACAGAACTCTGCACAATTTCTCTTTCTATTCCAAAACCTTGGAAGAAAGTAATTGAGGTATAGACACTTGGGAGTTTTGATTTTATTGCTTTGCAAAGAAATTTCAGTTTAGCGTTTATCTGGTTATGGTCCCCAAATATTTCTCAAAGGAAGATAAATCAAGCTTGTTGGGAAGTTCCTAGTCATATATTATCCAGTCTTATTACCTGAACTACCTTGTTTGACATTGTCATTCAGAGCATTCCCCCAGCTGTGATTAGAGCTCAACCTTGGTTTGGGTTGGCAACACACTCTTCCTGCTTGTTTTTCTCTTTCTGGCTCTGTGTGTGTGTGTGTGTGTGTCTTTTAACTTGCAGATCCAGTGCAGTTCTTTGAAATGATTTATATTTCATCCTAAGTCATTAGTGTATGTTTCCAAGTGGCCAATCTTTCCTCCTTTGTTGGTTAATGTTTACAAGAAACCTCTTGGAGTAATGACTCACTGTGATAATTTATCACTTGCCTGCCTCCACTATCAGTGATGAGCTTCTATTGGAGACTTTACCCTTCTCTGTGTCTTTAAAACAAATTCTGTTCTCTGAGTGGTGAATATGATTCTGCACCCGATCTATGGGGAACACAAACCACTCTCTATTTATTAGTAAAGTTAAATGTATGCCACCCTCCTCTGCCTTTCTGCAGGAATTGTTCTTTAATCTAAAGACCAAGAAACCATAAACAAGACTCATTTAGGTTGCTTCAAAGATGCTTATTAGTACTTATATTAGAAGTCACATTAAAGGATAATATATAACTATTCTCTTTAAGAACTAGTTCTCTCTTTTAAAGAACTAGCTAACTCAAGTATATATCTCATCCATTTTTATGCCTAGTAAATTAAAATAAAGTCTACTTTCTGTGCTTAATAAGAGAGTCAAGACACTATGAGACTGCTGAATTTGAATTCTGCTTATTACTGAAAATTTGAGCCTTTATGGATGATGTTGAAGAGAGCCTTCTCCAAATGGCTTAAGTCAAAGTCTCACTATATTGAGGGAGAGTGGGAAGTGGTTTGGTGCTTATTTGTTCAGGTGATGAACTATACCACATTAGACTTCAGAGTCTTGGAGCTGAAGGGAGACATGAAAGGAAGTTTCTTCCCTCTCCTTATTTTAGGCAAAGAATATCACACTGACTAACATGTCATGTTAAGGATAAGGCAGTCAACAGTATGAGTAATTGAATGATTTAACCAGGGTCAGTGGAAGGGGTCTGCAGACCACATGTCCCTCCTTCTCCCCGTAACTTTTTTTCTTTACCAGTGTATCCAAAAGTTACTTAAACTAATGCCTGATACTTAGAAGGTCCTATGAATAGATGAGTAAAATCAAGGAAAAAGGGAATTAATTTAGAAGAGCAGTTGCCTTACACTACTTCACTTTCTTCTTTTTTAATTTGAGTATAGTTGATACATAATGTCACATTAGTTTCAGGTATACACCATGTGATTTGGCAAGTTTGTACATTACACTGTGTTTACTACAAGTGTAGCTACCATCTGTCCCCATACATCACTATTACAATAACAGTGACTATATTCCTTATACTTAGTGCTGTGCCCTTTATTCCTATGACTTCTTCATTCCATAACTGGAAACCTGTATATCCCACTCCCCTTCACCCATTTTGCCAAACCTCCCACACCCCTCCCCTCTGGTAACCATCAGATTGTTCTCTGTATTTATAGGTCAATTCTGCTTTTTGGTTTGTTGATTTATTTTTAGATTCCACTTATGAATGAAATCATAAGGTATTTGTCTTCTTCAGTGTCTTATTTCACTTAGTATAATACCCTCTAGGTTCATCCACATTGTCTCAAATGGCATGATCCCATCCTTTTTTATGGCTGTGTAATATTTCACTGTATGTATATTGTATTCCATTGTATATACAATGTACATATGTATAATATATATGTGCCACATCTTTGTTATCTATTTGTCTATTTATGGACCATTAGGTTGCTTCCATATGTTGACTATTGTAAATAATGCTACAATAAACATAAGGATGCATATATCTTTTTAACTTAGTGTTCTTGATTTCTTTGAGTAAATATCCAATAGTGGAACTATTGAGTTATATATTCATCTATCTGTCTGTCTATCTATATTCCTCCCTCCCTCCCTACCTATTTTTGTTTTGAAAGTCAATATAGTAGAATGGTCAAGTGTATAAGTTCTGAAAATAAACAGCCTGTTCAAATTCCTACTATGTGGGTGCCTGGGTGGCTCAGTGGGTTAAAGCCTCTGCCTTTGGCTCAGGTCATGATTTCAGGGTCTTGGGATTGAGGCCCGCATCGGGCTCCCTGCTCAGCAGGGAGCCTGCTCAAATAAATAAATAAAATCTTTAAACTGCCTACTTGTGTTCTGATCTCTCTCTCTGTGTCAAATAAATAAATAAAATCTTTAAAAAAAATTCCTAATATGTGATCTTCAATAAGTTACTTACCTCATGATGCTTCAATTTTCCTATAACATAATAATGAATCATATCTCATAAGATTGCTGTGAGGATTGAATGAGTTAAATCATGTAAAGAACTTAAAATTATTCCTAGTATATGGTTAGCATTCAGTATCTGTAAGCTGTTATATTGGGAATGGGCAGTGAGTGGCATGTGGACTAACTTACAGGATTCCTTCAATGGAGGCAAGGCTGGCATTTGGCAAGTGCTTCTTAAACAATGCAGAATCATGGGGTTTTAGTGTGGGCCTCTGAAGACTTGAACTGTCACATCTCTCTTGCCTCACATTCTATATTAATGCCCAGAATTCTGTTTTTTTTTTGGTTTGCTGGTATTTGTTTATTTATTATTATTATTATTATTATTATTTTATTATTTGCCCCAGGGGTACAGGTCTGTGAATCATCAGGCTTACACATTTCACAGCATTCACCATAGCACAAACCCTCCCCAATGTCTATAACCCATCCACCCTATCCCTACCCTCCCACCCCCCAGTAACCCTCAGTTTGTTTTGTGAGATTGCCCAGAATTCTGCAACCACAGAAGTTGAACAGAAGCCAAGCTGAAATCTTGTAACCATTGTGAATAATCTCATATGAGAAATAACTGAGCATTTGAGAATAAGGCAACAAGCTACATAGGCAGTATTATGGGCTTTAGTACCACCACAACTTGGTGTTGATACAGGCTCAGCTACTCAGTAGCTTCCTGTCCTGGAAAAATTATTCGAACTCTTAGACCCTGAGTCTCCTCAATTATAAATTGGATAAAAAATACTTTGCGTATTATATAAAAGATTAAGTAAAATAATATATACATTTAAAGTGCCAGATATACCATGGGGATGTAATTAATGATTGATTTTTGTTAATAATTATTATAGAAAGAAAAACCTAGTAACTAAGGAATTGATAAGAAAAACAATACTGGCTACCATGTAAAGATACCATTGTTTCATGAAAGTATTTTGTCTTAGGAACAATACCTTTGTTGGAATTTGTAGTTTCTTATCCATGAACCGCTTGTTAAAATGATTTCGTAACATCAGAAACATCTCTGATTCCAAAGGCTCATTTTAAGTTACTTTTAGAAGGTTTGCAGTGTTCAAAAGAAGAAGGAAGGGAGGGAGGGAGGGAGGAAGGGAGAAAGGTAGAATAGGAAAGACAAGAGGGCATTGAGAGAACTAGACATAATGGATATCAGGGCCAATTTTGTCACCCTCACCAAGCTTTTTATTTCCACTTCCTTTTGGATCTTGTTAATTATGAAGCTTTTCATCTGACTTTAGTGAGGGAAGTACAAGTTGTCATCAATCCATGTTACCTTATAAGATGATATGCTAGTTGGGACTGGCCATGTTAGTCTGAGATAACAAAACAACCCCAGAGTCTCAGGACAAATCAACAGCAACAAAACATTATTACTTGTTTATGCTATAGTTCCACTATTGATTAGATAGAGACTCCACTACATCTTCTCTTTACTCAAGGATATAGGCCAGCAGAACCTCTACCATTTGAAACCTGCTAGTTGTCATGAGGGGGGGGGGAGGAGGAAGATAGCTTTTTTTTTTTTAATATAACATTATGTGTACTCTTAAATCCCCATCACCTATTTCAGCCATCCTCCCAGCCACCTCCCCTCTGGTAACCATCAGTTTGTTCCCTGTAGTTAAGGGTCTGTTCCTTGGTTTCTTTCTCTCTCTCTCTCTCTCTTTTTCCTTTGTTTGTTTTGCTTCTTAAATTCCACATGAGTGAGTTAATATGGTATTTGTCTTTCTCTGACTTATTTCTCTTCGTATTATACTCTCTAGTTCCATCCATATTATTACAAATGGCAAGATTTCATTCTCTTTTTAAGGCAGAATAATATCCCATTTCAAGTGTGTGTGTGTGTGTGTCTGTGTGTGTGTGTGTGTGTGTGTGTGTGTATCACATCTTCTTTATCCATTCATCTATCAGTGGACACTTGGGCTTCTTCCAGTTTGGCTATTGTAAATAAGGGTGCAACAAATGTAAAGGTGCATGTATCCCTTTTAATTAGTGTTTTTGAGGGTAAATACATGGTAGTATGATTACTAGATCATAGGATAGCTCTATTTTTAATTTTTTGAGGAATTTCTATACTGTTTTTCATACTGGCTGCACTAGTTTGCATTCCCACAAACAGTGCAAAAGGGTTCCTTTTTCTCCACATCTTTGCCAACACTTACTGTTTCTTATGTTTTTTATTCTAGCCATTCTGACAAGTGTGAAGTGATATCTCTGACAGGTGTATAGTTTTGATGCATCTCTCTGATGATGAGCGAAGTTGAGCATCTTTTCAAGTGTCTGTTGGATATATATATATCTTCTTTTGGAGAAATGTCTTTTCATGTCTTCTGCCCATTTTTATTTGGATATTTGTTTTTTGGATGTTGAATTGTATCAGTTCTTTATGTATTTTGGATACTAACCGTTAATTGGATATCTTCTCCCATTCAACAGGTTCCCTTTTGGTTTCCTTGATTGTTTTCTTCATTGCGTAAAACCTTTTTATTTTGATGTAGTCCCAATAGTTCATTTTTGCTTTTATTTCCCTTGCCTTAGGGGGAAATATCTAGAAAAAATGTTGCTGCAGCCAGTGTCAGAGAAATCAATGCTTGTGCTCTCTTCAAGAATTTTTATGATTTCAATTCTCACATTTAGGTCTTTAATCCATTTTGAATTTATTTTTGTATATGGTGAAAGAAAGTGGTCCAATTTCATTTTTTTTGCATGTAGCTATCTAGTTTTTCCAACACCATTTGTTGGAGACAGTCTTTGTTCCATTGCATATTCATTCCTCCTTTGTTGATGATTTATTTGCCATATATTTGTGAGTTTATTTCTGGGTTTTTATTCTATTCTATTGACCTATGTGTCTATTTTTATGCCAGTACCTTATGGTTCTAATTACTACCATTTTGTAATATAATTTGAAACCTGGAATAGTGATACATCCAGTTTTGTTTTTCAAGATTGCTTTGGCTCTTTGAGGTCTTTTTTGGTTCTGTACAAATATTAGGATTGTTTGTCCTAGTTCTGTGAAAAATGCTGTTGGTATTTTGATAGGGATTACATTAAATGTATAGACTTCTTTGGGTAGTATAGATATTTCACAATATTTATTCTTCCAACCCATGAGCACTGAATGTCTTTCCATTTCTTTGTGTCCATCTTAAATTTCTTTCATCAGTGTTTTAAAGTTTTCGGAGTATAAGTCTTTCACCTCCTTGGTTAAGTTTATTCCTAGATGTTTTTTTACTGCTTTTGGTGCAGTTGTAAATGTTATTGTTTTCTTAATTTCACTTTCTTCCACTTCATTATTACTATATAGGACTGCAGATTTTTGTAGATTGATTTTGAATCCAAGAAGATAGCTCTTAACATATCTCTTTGGCCAAAGGCATCTGGCCCTGGCATTTGTCACTTTGATGCAAGAAGTAGACTGGAAGAGGAATGAATCAAATATTTGATGACAGTTATTATTGTGATTCCCATATATTCTGGTTTTTCTCCTCTGTACACAAGGTAGAATTGCTCTTTTCTCCCCACTTGAATTAGCCATGATTATGTAATTTGTCTTAACCAGTGAAGCATGAATGAAGATATTGTGTCACTTCCATGTTGGAGTTTCAAGATCTGTCTAGTTTGCAATTTGTAGTGTTGTTTCGTCTTGTCAGAGTGACCCAGGTCCTCTTGGCTCTGTTGGTCTGGGTCTCTGCCTGAAGACAGAATGGATCAGAGACTTCTACCAACCTAAGATGAACGTGTAGTACGAGTAAGAAATAATAATTATGTTATGTCATTGAGATTTGAAAGGTGTTTGTTCTTGAAACATATCCTAGCCTGTTCTAACTGATTCAGATAGAGAACACATAAGAATATTCTTCTGAAAGTTAAAACAATAGTTTTCTTTCACCCATGTAGATTTATAAGTTCTCAAAGTTAAAGAGCTCAGGGCAATTTTTTTAGTGTCTATCATAGGGATAGAAAAAAAAAACTACCTAGGCTCCTTATATTAACTTATTTGACTTGTAGGTATGATACCGATGTTAGTGAGCAGTAAGATTTGGGGGCAAGGAGTCTGTATTAATTATACCTGCAAGGTAGGGTCAATTTATACGTTTTTTTTCCCCTACTAAAAATAAGGAATCTTTCAGTGATTCATCATCAAGTGTATTTGGTCCAATGACAATAATATTGGAGACCACAGGATGTTCTTAATATACTGGTTTTTCTTTTTCTTTTTATTTAAATGAGCTCACTATTTACTTAGAATTATAAAGGGATGATTCTTAATTTCTTTGTTTAACAGAAGTCAATGAAAAAAGGAGGGTATCACTGATGAGTGGGGATAACAGTAGGTTTGTCATTCAAGCAGATGGCTTGTGGACCTCAAGAATTTTCATACTCTCTGCTAGTCTTGAGCTATTATAAACTCAGGTATAGATCTTACTGATTTATTATGTGGCTTTGGGCAAGGCACTTAATCACATTTTATCTCAGTTTCCTCATCTTTAAAATGAGGATAATAACCCTGTCATAAGTCATAGGGATGTTGTGTGGATAAACTAATTAATGATTGTAAAATGCTTTGAAAGTGCAAAGTGTTGTATAATTGTTAGGTGCTATTATTAAGAAGTATTATTAGTGTGTTGTGTTTAATTTTTATTAGGGTTTTCTCTGCTTTGAAGTCAGCATCCACGTGGATTGTGGGGTAAGTTTAAGTTTACAGATGTGCTGCTCTAGTCCCTTTTTTTGCCTAGAGAAAATATTCAGTAGCTAGGGTAATCATCATTATGAAGAGTATCTCTTCAAGATAAAAAGATAGGAAATGATCTTCCTTTTAAAAAATGGAAATTGCTCTAACTTTAAAAGTATCAATCAATTCTTTAAAACCTCATACAGCCCTATGTTTCAATAAAAGTCTAACAACGTGCAAAATTTGAAACTTCAGGCATTTTCTGCTTCAGCATAAGATAGGAAATGTTCTTGCTCAGATAACTTTAAATGAGCTGAACCAGCGCTTTCTAATTTTCCCACAATGTTTGCTTCAAGGATGAAAATAAGTGAGGTATCCTCCTGAGGAAAGAAATTATGATCTGTGGCTATGTTTTGCATTTGTAAAAAGTTAAAACCCTGACCCAAATTAATTTTCATTTGCTTTATGGACTCTCTATTGAGAAATGTGTTTCTGGGTACATAAAAACAAACTATTCTTTTGAAGGTCAACTTTATACCATATTCATAGATGACTACATGATGGAGCTAAATAACACTGGCTTTGAGGCAAAAAGACTGTGGTCAGGACTTCGGAAGATTGCTTATTAGTGGTGTGTGTTTTGACAAAATAATTTGTTGTCTTAGTTTTCATATATTAGTATGTGTGTAAAATATACCTATAAGGGCTTTGGAAAGTGTCAAAGAAGATACAATCTTTGAAGAAACTGTTTTACAAATTAATTGAACCCTTATATTATTTAACATTTTCAATTATCTTACATTTAATTTGTTCATGAGTTAACAAGCCCCTAAATATATTTTCATGGATAATAAGGATAATAGAAACTCAAATAATTTCCTTCAAACTTTCTGAAGTTCATGTCTTTAGTCTTAAATCCTATAGCATGATGAGAAAGAAGTCAATATACACTCTTTGAGTTGTTCATTAAGTACATTGAAGGGCTATCAGAGATTTGAGTAGGTACTTTGGCCATTACTACTATTGCACATCCTTTTTTTGTTTTTTGCTTTTCTTAAATTGTGTGTGCAGACGTGTACAGCATTATATTTTAAAATCACTAGAAACTTGTTTAGCATACAAAGGAATAAAACTCTTACCAAAGAAATCTAATGTTTAAGTCCAAGTCACAAAAAAGAATTTTTATAATTTGATCATATTGTTCTACTGTAGGGGATAAACTTCTCCCTTCACTTTGAGAAACTTCTGAGAGACCAAAAGTTCTCAGAGGCTAACCTTCTAGGATCGGAGGAGTCAAATAGTTAGGCCATCCTGGTGCACTGTTGTTCCCCCCAATAATTTGACTTCTTGTGATGGCCTAAATTTTTGCAAGAACAACAAATCCTACAATTAGTTTGTTTATTCCTAAAAATGTCGACCTCATGAAATGACAGCCAATATACCAGAGCTGTTTATCCCCTTGCAGGTGCCAAAGAAAAGGATAATGGCAGAATTATCCCATTATTTTAGGTTCATTGGCATGCTGTCAAGAGTGGATGCTCTGGTGTGCCACCCAGCTCTCCCATTTAGAACTGAGACACTTATCCTGTGTTACTGGGAGTGTTGTCTGCTGATGACTCAAAGCTAAGCCCCTCTGCCCAATTGACTTCTGTTGAAGGGAGCTGTTCCCGACAAGGTCATACCTGTGTCCCTGGGGCTAACTCACTTCTAGTGATTATTAATATAGATAGTACAAAGCCATAGCCCCTTGCCTTGATGGGAAACAACTCTGAAGGACTATCCCAGTGACAGAGATTCCTGTAGGATGGGCTGAGGCTTCTGTTACAACTGACTTACAATTAAGTTTCTTTTTTCAGTCAATCTCCAGATTGTCAGAACAACATCTAGAGTCAATTCACAACATAACATGACTAAGAAAATACTAGGTATGCCTATAGGAGGAAGCCCAAAGCTTTGTAGGCCCTAGCTAATATGTACTGTCAGGAACTAGAGTATTTGGGACTGGATTCAGGGGATGCTAGATCGAAGTGGCTGGAACATGAAGTTGAATAAAGGAAAGTTTATTAACATGGGATGATTTGCCTATGACACAGAATTTAATACTCTAGCAATGACTTTGGGAAATAATGTTAACATATTGCTAGGATGCCTCTTAGACGCTTGCAAAAAGTGATGGCCTCCAGAATAAAACATAGAAATACCAGAATTACTGTGGTAGAGAGTAAATGAAGGCATCAAAATGCTTAGAGAAGTTGGCTTGATGGATTAGGTATGCATAAAGCTGGAAACCTAACCAGATGGCCATATTCTCAAGGAGGACCTAAGGGATGCTCCATTTACCAAAGTGATAATGAAATCACTAGTGAGAGGAGCACCATTATCTCTGAGAAGCCCAATGGTAGCTATTTTTTGTTGGCCAAGGCTGAATGAAAAGATGCTCTTCCAAAATGGACTTTCTGATAGCAAAGTCAATGATGATGGACACAGCCTGGCCCCTACAAAGAACAGATAAATCCTGGTGAATGACAGAAAACTACCACAAATGCAACTAAGCCTCAAGTACATGGTTTGCAGCCATTGAAATGGCAAATGCATTCTTTCCCATCCTTATCAGGGAAGAGGAACAGAAACACTGTGTTCACTTGGGTTAGACAACAGTAAAAATTTATGTCTTGCTCAGGGCTGTGCTCCTGTCTTGCCCCTTTGAAGGGATCTGGACTGTCTGGATATTCTGATGCACATCACATTAGCCTATTATTTAATGACATCATTTTTATCAGATTGATCTGCAGTAAGAGGCATGTCTGACCCAGAGGGTAGGAGATAAACCTCATGGAAATTCAGAAGCCCTGTACATTAGTAAAGTTTTAGGGGCCTGTGGTATGGTGGGACATTTGTACCACTCAGATATCTCCTTCAGGGATGAGACACTCATTCCCTCAGTTGCTAAAACTACTGACTACTGATGATTCAAAACGAATTGCCTCTATGGGAACTGACCTCTGCTGAAAGTAACTGTCTCACCAAGGTCGTGGCCCTTCCCAGGAGTAGCCTGCATTTAATGACTGGTTACTGCAAGAATACAAAAGCCTAACTCCACTGCCTTGATAGCGGCCAATTCTGAAGGGCCCTCCCAGGTCCAGAGGTCTGGGTGGGATCAACTGAAGTCTCTGTTACAATCGCATTGCAATTCAACTTCTTCTTTTCAGTCCTGCCATTTATACTCTCTTACAGTAATTGCTCCTGAGAGAATTCCTTAATGAACTTCCTACACACAGATCTCTGCCTGAGAGTCAGTTTTGTGGGGAGTGGAACTTAGAAAATTGTCCCCAACATCAAAATAAAATTTAATTTAAAAATACTCATATGTGCTTATTTATTATTTTAAATATGTATTTACTTTAGTTAATAAGTTCTCACTTTTAGCACATCCAATAACATCCTCAGGAATTCTCCTTCTGAGTTTTGATTCTCAAGATCTACATCTTTGTTCATTCTATTTGATTCAACAACGCAAGAGTGCCTGCTATGTGTTAGGCATTGTGCCAGACATTCTGGATTTAATGGCAAATAATATCTGACCTGATGGTTGAATGCGAGAAGCTGTTAAATTAACAGACAATTAAGTATACTATGATTAATAGAGCATATTGTGGGAATCCAGAGGAAGGACATTTAATTTAGATTGTTGAGCAGGATAACAGAGATAAATCTTTCAGTTTTTCTGAAAAAGTGTCTAATCTGGGCATTCAGGACTGGTAGAAATTATTTAGATAAAGAAAAGAATAGTTCAAAGATGGGAACAATGTGAATAAGAAGGTTTGGAGGTAAGAAAGCACTTCGATAGAATGAGGACAAGGGCTGTGGTGGAGACTAGTGTGAGGAACAGAGAGCTATTGGCTTTCATCTTGACAGGAGGGAGATATGGTCCAATTTTCATTTTGGAGTTATTAATTTAGTCTAGTGGAAGAATAGAGAACAAGATAAAGAGGAAACCAGTTAGGAGTTCCTTAGAGCAGTATAGGTAAGACATGACAGCTTAAAGTACCGTAGTGACAGCAAAATGGAGAGAATAAAATGATGGATTCCTGAAATGGAAAGGAAGTTGAATCAATAGCGACTGACTGATTAATATGGGAATGTAGAGAGTTAAAGGTGCTTCCTGTTATCTGTCTGGATTGGGCAAGGAGAAGTACCATTTATTTACCAAAGTAAGTGATGAGGATGAGGGTGACAGTGGTACATGTGAGTGTGTTTATATGTATTGGGTGGAATGCAGATCAGGTGAAACATGATGACTTGCATTTTGATATTTCTTTCAAGAAACTTTGATATATTTATCCAAAGGCCATTGGGTGTGTGAGTTGAGAGATGTGGGTTTAGGAGACCACATCAGATTGACAGTAGAAGTCATGGGATGATCTTATGCCAGGAGTGGATTTAGAGTGGGAATAAAGTGGAGCTGGAATTGTCTTTAGCAAAGACAGTGACAAGAGCTGCCTGTGTTCATCATCCTCTCTGTAGGAATCCTGAGTTACAAGACACTATTTAGTATGGTTTTTTTACCCAGGATGCATAATCCAAGAGTTTTTAAACTTCCCTTAGAGTTCTAATAAATTTCTTTGGAACTTTGGTCAAGTTTGCTATCTTCCCAGTTAGTTGTATAGCCTGGAATTAGACACATTCTATTTATTTTCATATTTGGCAAGACCAGAATTAAGAAGCCTTCCCAGTGTGACATATACTCCACTGTCCCAGGAAAACAGGAGTGACCACTTGTGACTTCTCTAAAGTATGTGCCCCAATGGCAATTCCTGCATGTCTTAAGAGAGTTGTGTATTGAAAACCAATGTAGTCCTTGGACAGAGCAACATGATAGGACAGTGTGTTTTAGATGTCACTTAGTTCTTTATGCAAGATCATTTGAGTGAGAAATGCATTTAAGTCTTTTCACCCCTTAAAGAATGTTTCCACCCCTCCATTAAATGAACCAGATTTTAAACAAAAATTGAAAAATCCTTGAGGTGTAATCCAAAACACAGCACACAGTCTTTTGATTTGTGAGAATTAGCTGTTACACTTCATTACTTGAAAGCAGTTTAAACTTTGTGTAAACCTTAAAAGCAGATGACAGCCAATTATCTTTAATAATGAGGTAATTTTCTTGCATTATAGTCTTTATTTGTTTATTAATTATTTGGGGGAGAAGTTAAATGATTTTTAAAACTCTTTTTACCTGAAATGAATATATAATTTATGTGTAGAGTCTTTCAGTTGCATGTAATGATTGTGAAGCTACAGGAAAGGTGGCTTTCTAAATCTTGAGTGACTGACTTCAGCTTTTCTCCCTGACTCCATCTCTCTAAGTCTTCAGGAGCAGTAATAAATGCACAGACACTGGGAAGGGGTCACACCTCAGAGATGTGCTAGAAATTAGCTTTGGAGTCTGAATGTTCTCCCTCAAGCCAAGCCCCTTTGTCTTTCTATTCTCAAGAACCACAGTCCATCTATTTATTTTTTTATCAATCTCAATACTTAAAATGTTCAACTCTAAAGCACTAAGATTTGTCCTCATTCTTCTGTCTCAGAGAGACATAGATACAAAGCAATCAGAACATTAGCTCTTAGCAACTCCTTTTACATGCCAAATTCTTTATGTGTTTATTAACCCTTTTGAGATTTACAACAACCCTTTAAGTTGGTGCAGTTATTATCCCCCCCCCCCGCCATAGATGAGAAAATGGGGGCAGGTGAAAGTTAAGTAACTTTTCTAGAAAGAGGCAAGACCAGGATTGGAGTCTCAGCACTTTGGCTCTTGAGCCCACCCACTTAAACATCCTGTTATACTCTTTCAACAGTGTGAGCTTTTAAAACAACACAAGATTTGGTGTGCTGCTGAATGCAATGGGGAGGGGGGTGGGATTTGGGCAGGAATGGAGCAAAAAAAAAAGAAGAAGAAAAGAAATTCTTCACAGGTGGCTGAGATTAAAAGCCTGAGAGCATCTATGCCAATTTCTGGGGGGTGGAGGGTAGGGATAGGGTGGATGGGTTACGGACATTGGGGAGGGTTTGTGCTTTGGTGAATGCTGTGAAAGATGTAAGCCTGATGATTCACAGACCTGTACCCCTGGGGCAAAGAATAAAAAAAATATATTTGTTTTTGTTTTGTTTGTTTTTGCTTAAACTTGTTGCACAGTCACTAATTTTGACTAGCTAAACTTATTTGAGTCCTCAAGAAGTAGGTGCCAGAGATTCAAATATCAAATTGCAGTAAATTAAAATTAAGTTGTTTTCTAAAAATTTATGTAACTCAGCAATGATGTAGGTCTTCTAAACTATATATGCAGATCACTTCTAATTATAATGCCTTTCCCCCTAGATTATTGATCTCATATAAATAGGATTTTACTCAGTTCACACCAGCCTGCATGCCTAGAATTTGAATAAAAATATGCCCATCATCAAGAAAATAAATTTATTTAGGCATTTATAAGCATTCAAGAAGATAAGCTAAGAAAATTTTAAAGAGCATTATTATCTACATTGGAAAGAGTCACATGTTGTCTGATCTTTATTGAACTATGTTTGGGACATTGTTTCAAGTAGATGAGTCACAGATTGTTAGTTGAAACCAACAATTTTAAACACTTTCCTTAAAGACTTTACATTTCCCCACTTAACAGAAATGTAATTCACCAATGGAATGACTTTTTTGGGTCTTTAGACTTTCAGGTGTTCCAACAACTAATCTGTCTACCTTTTACTAAGCCAGTTGGGATCACGAGTACATTTCTATTTGTCCTCTTTTTAAAACTGTTACTGGTTATTTTAAGGAATACATGGGGCTCTTCATGAACTTGCATGCCATTGGCAATCTTCTCATGTGTATACACACACACACATATGCACATATATACATATACATATTTATGATATATGTGTAACATGATATATATATATGATATGGAATATTGCAGAGCCATAAAATAAGGTGAGTTCTTGTCATTTGTGACAACATGGACCTAGAGAGTATTTAAAAAAATTTTAAAGGTAGAATTTAATTTGTAATTTATTGGAATGGCGTTTTAATTTCTAAATTGGTTTTCCCTGAGATTCAAAGTTTTTTTTTGGTCTACTTTTCATTTAAGATGAAGTGATTCAGATAAAAGAAATATTGATTGTATTGTTAGTCTAACTGAAGCTCAGAAAGAAAGTAAAGGGACCATATTAGATTATGAATGATCCTACTTCTTTCCATTAGGAGTGGCCATTAGAAATCTGGCCAAACAAGGAAGAATTCTGGAAAAAAAAAAGTCAGTTCTTGATTTTCTAATAATGTATTTAGGATGTAATATAAATTTGTGCCTGAAGTCAGGAGTAAATGTTAGGAATGTTTAAGAAAATATTAAGAAACTTATAATATGAAAACTTGCTTTATTCATAGAACTCTTTGGTTATATGGTGGCATAGGTAAAAACAAATTTGTAAAATACAGCAGATATGGGATATTATAAGAAATTGTCAACTCTATGTGTAATTCATACAGGAAAAAAATCACTGAGAAAGTATCCCTATCCTGTTTTCTATAGTACATAATAGTAAGGGTCTCCCGTCCCTACTGAATTGCTTTCCTACATGTGTGGCTTTTGTTTTTATTGTTTTTAATTATGATCGATAGTATCTCAAAACCAACTTACTACTGCTGTTTCATGATATTCCTTATTTAGCCTTCTAGACTAAAGAAAGCAGTAGAGAGTTCTAAGTTTTTAATGTCTGATGCAGAGATGTTTCTTTAAAAGTGTAGTAGACATAGTTAAGTAATTTAGAGAATTTTTTGAAGCAGTTTCTTTAACTCCAGTGGACTCTATGATAATAATGGGCTCTTAGGAGATCATTTTAATGTAAAATAAAACAAAAAAATCTTTTGAGTAAAATGCTCTCAAAACTTTTTTACTTTTTATTAATAATTCTATTAATTTATTATTATTTAATTTATACATCACCATTTAAGCATATGTTGAGGTTTCTCATTTACATGATAGAAATTACATTGGTAATTGTGTTAGTTTCCCATAGCTTCTGTAACAGATGGCCACAAACTTGGTGTTTTAAAACAACAGAAACTTAACCTCTGAAAGGCACGCAAGTCGATTGAGAGTATCTCAATCCAAGACCTTTTAATTTAAAAACTGAGGTATAATGGGCCATCCCATTCTGATTTTCCCCTACTTCATCCCATCTTACCTCTGCTAGGTTACTAGTCCTCAAACACTACCTTGGTCATCTATAAATATATTGCATGAATGCATTGCACAGATATATCATTTGCCTCCTTATTTCATATGAGGTTAAATGTACACTTTTTAGCCTTCTTCAGCCTGGCCCTGACCTACTTTTTTAGCTTTATTTCTGATGTTTTCCTCACCTGATCCTTGGGTTCTAGGTAAACTTCTCTGTTAAAAGCTCTCTGAATATGACCCAGAATATGGTCTATTCTGGAGAATGTTCCATGTGCACTGGAGAAGAATGTGTATTCTGTTGTTTTGGGATGGAATGTTCTGAATATATCTGTGATGTCCAACTGGTCCAGGGTGTCATTTAAAGCCTTTATTTCCTTGTTGATCTTTTGCTTTGATGATCTGTCCATTTCAGTAAGGGGGGTGTTCAAGTCCCCTACTAATATTGTATTCTTGTCAATGTGTTTCTTTGATTTTGTTATTAATTGGTTTATATAATTGGCTGCTCCCATGTTAGGGGCATAGATATTTATGATTGTTAGATCTTCTTGTTGGACAGATCCTTTTAGTATGATATAGTGTCCTTCCTCATCTCTTATGATATTCTTTGCCTTAAAGTCTAGTTTATCTNGCAACGACATGGATGGAACTGGAGGGTATTATGCTGAGCGAAATAAGTCAATCAGAGAAAGACAATTATCATATGATCTCTCTGATATGAGGAACTTGAGGGGCAGGGTGGGGGGTTGTGGGGGGTAGGGAGGGAAAAATAATGAAACAAGATGGGATGGGGAAGGAGACAAACCATAAGAGACTTCTAATCTCATAAAACAAACTGAGGGTTACTGGGGGGTGGGAGGGTAGGGATAGGGTGGATGGGTTATGGACATTGGGGAGGGTTTGTGCTTCGGTGAATGCTGTGAAAGATGTAAGCCTGATGATTCACAGACCTGTACCCCTTGGGCAAATAATAAAAATAAAATTAAAAAAAAAAAAAAAAAAGCTCTCTGAATATGCCATTTATTTCCCCTAATTTTCTACATTCTCTTTCCTCTTCCTGACATGCCTTTTTTCCACATTGCCCTTCAAAATCTATTCACCTTTCAAGACATTTCTGAAACATGGCCCAAAGTGAGGCTTTTCCCTTTCATAGTCATAAGTAATGTCTATAATATTACTAGCTTGACTTGTACTTATCAGTGAGCAAGTCATCTTTTTGGAAGATGGACACTTAATGGACAGAGATTATGTTTTGTCCATCATTATATTTCTTGTGTTGTTTTGTACAGATTTAACATTTAATAAATATATTTCAAATAAATTTTTAAAGGCCACAATGGGAATATATTACTGTTTTTGCTCCATGTGTTCCTCTGATCACTTATTGTTCATGAACCTATTGACTATTTTTAAAATTTAAATTAATACCTTTTTATTATTGATATTCTTTCTCTTGAAAACTAAGTCCAGGGTACCTGGGTGGCTCAGTTGTTAAGTGCCTGCCTTTGGCTCTGGTCATGATCCTAGGATCCTGTGATCGATCCCTGAATCAGGCTCCTTGCTCAGCAGGTAGGGTAGCTCTAATTTTAATTTTTTGAGGAATCTCCACACTGTTTTCCAAAGTAGCTGCACCACCTTGCATTCCCACCAACTGTGTAAGAGGGTTCCCCTTTCCCTACATCCTTTCCAATACTTCTTGTTTTCTGTCCTGTTGGTTTTGGCCATTCTAACTGGTGTAAGGTGATATTTCAGTGTGCTTTTGATTTGAATTTCCCTGATGGCTAGTGATGATGAACATTTTTGCATGTATTCTTTAAAAAAAAAAGAAAGAAAAGTAAGTTCATTATAATTTAATCTCAGCTATGTTAAATAGAGAACAGCATGGGTAATTAAAAAATAAAGCAAAGAAATTCACAAAAGTAGTACATATTCATTTAAAAACTCAAATAACACAATAAAGAACAAAGTAAAAATTATTGATATATATGTTGATAAAATCGGCACCTTTAATAGTTTAGTGTGAGCTTTTGAGGTCTTTTTCTTTTCTATGCACATAAAAATATGTATACAAATTTAAACATATGTACTAAGTATCTACTGTATGGCAGGCATGGCTTGCTTAGCTATAGGTAGACTAGGATTCTGTTCAGTGTTTCTTCTCATTCTGAGATTCAGGCCCAAGGAGTAGCACCTCTCTGGTGTATGACAATGCACAGGAGACAGAAGAAGAGAGAGAGAGAGAGAGAGAGAGAGATAGACAGACAGACTAAGGAACATGGCATTTTAGGATTCTACTCAATTGTGGCAAATATCTTTTCATATTCTATTAGTTTAGAGCATCCCTTGTGAATATTTTTCATGCCTAATATTTGGCCACAATTTTGGATCTTTTTAAAATTTATTTTATTTTATTAACATATAATGTATTATTTCTTTCAGGAGCACAGGTCTATGAATCATCAGTCTTATATAATTCACAGCACTCACCATAGCACATACCCTCCCCAATGTCCATAACCCAGCCACCCTATCCCTACCCCCCCACCCTCCAGCGACCCTTAGTTTGTTTCCTGAGATTGAGTCTCTTATGGTTTGTCTCCCTCCCCGGTCCCATCTTGCTTCATTTTTCCCTCCCTTCTCCCCATGACCCCCAACCTGCCTCTCCTATTCGTCATATCAGAGAGATCATTTGATAATTGTCTTTCTCTGATTGGCTTATTTCACTTAGCATAATACCCTCTAGTTCCATCCACATTGTTGCAAATGGCAAGATGTGGATGTTTTGGTTTCTTGATGGCTGCACGGTATTCCATTGTATATATATACCACATCTTCTTTGTCTAT
The DNA here is from genome assembly GCA_002007465.1 of Ailurus styani. Classification (NCBI taxonomy): domain Eukaryota; kingdom Metazoa; phylum Chordata; class Mammalia; order Carnivora; family Ailuridae; genus Ailurus; species Ailurus styani. Next base: position 85,721 of record LNAC01001411.1, on the reverse strand, counting down.
TCATCTGTTGATGGATGTCTGGGTTCTTCCCATAGTTTGGCTGTTGTGGACATTGCTGCTCTAAAAATTCAGGTGTACGTGCCCCTTCAGATCACTACATTTGTGTCTTTAGGGTAAATACCCAGTAGTATGATTGCTGGGTCATAGGGTGGCTCTATTTTCAACTTTTTGAGGAAGTGCCATACAGTTTTCCAGAGTGACTGGACCAGCTTGCCTTCCCACCAACAGTGTAGGAGGGTTTCCCTTTCTCTGCATCCTTACTAACATCTGCTGCTTCCCGACCTGTTAATTTTAGCCATTGTGACTGGTGTGAGGTGGTATCTCACTGTGGTTTTGATTTGTATTTCCCTGATGCCGAGTGATGTTGAACACTTTCTCATGTGTCTGTTGGCCATTTGGATGTCTTCTTTGGAGAAATGTCTGTTCATATCTTCTGCCCATATCTTGATTGGGTTATTTGTTCTTTGGGTGTTGAGTTGGTAAGTTCTTTATAGATTTTGGATACTGGCACTTTATCTGATATGTCATTTGCAAATATCTTCTCCCATTCTGTCAGTTGTCTTTTGGTTTTGTTGACTGTTTCCTTTGCTGAGCAAAATCTTCTGATCTTGATGAAGTCCCAATAGTTCATTTTTGCCCTTGCTTCCCTTGACTTTGGTGATGTCCCTAGGAAGAAGTTGCTGCGGTTGAGGTGGAAGAGGTTGCTGCCTGTGTTCTCCTCAAGGATTTTGATGGATTCCTTTCTCACATTGAGGTCTTTCATCTATTTTGAGTCTATTTTTGTGTGTGGTGTAAGGAAATGATCCAGTTTCATTTTTCTGCATGTGGCTGACCAGTTTTCCCAACACCATTTGTTGAAGAGACTGTCTTTTTTGATTGGACATTCTTTCCTGCTTTGTCGAAGATTAGTTGTCCATGGAGTTGAGGGTCCATTTTTGGGCTCTCTATTCTATTCCACTGATCTGTGTGTCTGTTTTTGTGCCAGTACCATATTGTCTTGATGAAGACAGCTTTGTAATAGAGTGTGAAGTCTGGAATTGTGATGCCACCAACTTTGGTTTTCTTTTTCAACATTCCTTTGGCTATTCGGGGTCTTTTCTGGTTCCGTATAAATTTTAGGATTATTTGTGCCATTTCTTTGAAAAAAATTGATGGTATTTTGATAGGGATTGCATTAAATGTATAGATTGCTCTAGGTAGCATAGACATCTTCACAATATTTGTTCTTCCAATCCATGAGCATGGGACGTTTTTCCATTTCTTTGTGTCTTCCTCAATTTTTTTCATAAGTGCTTTATAGTTTTCTGAGTACAGATTCTTTGCCTCTTTGGTTAAATTTATTCCTAGTTATCTTACGGTTTTAGGTGCAATTGTAAATTGGATCGACTCCTTAATTTCTCTTTCTTCTGTCTTGCTGTTGGTAGATAGAAATGCAGCTGATTTCTGTGCATTGATTTTATATCCTGACACTTTACTGAATTCCTGTATGAGTTCTATGAGTTTTAGAGTGGAGTCTTTGGGTTTTCCACATAAAGTATCATATCATCTGCAAAGAGTGAGAGTTTGACTTCTTTCCCGATTTGAACCACATAAAGTATCATATCATCTGCAAAGAGTGAGAGTTTGACTTCTTTCCCGATTTGAATGCCTTTAACTTCTTTTTGTTGTCTGATTGCTGAGGCTAGGACTTCTAGTACTATGTTGAATAGCAGTGGTGATAGTGGACAACCCTGCCATGTTTCTGACCTTATGGTTTTTATGATATTGAGGTATGTACCCTCTATCCCTACACTGTGAAGAGTTTTGATCAAGAAAGGATGCTGTACTTTATCATATGTTTTTTCAGCATCTATTGAGAGTATCATATGGTTCCTGTTCTTTCTTTTATTAATATGTTATGTCACATTGATTGATTTGTAGATGTTGGACCAGCCTTGCAGCCCAGGAGTAAATCCCACTTGGTCATGGTGAATAATACTTTTAATGTACTAGTGGATACTATTGGCTAGTATTTTGGTGAGAATTTTTGCATCCATGTTCATCATGGATATTGGTCTATAATTCTCTTTTTTGATGGGATCTTTGTCTGGTTTTGGGATCAAGGTGGTGCTGGCCTCATAAAATGAGTTTGGAAGTTTTCCTTCAATTTCTTTTTTTTGGGAATAGTTTTAGGAGATATATCATGCCAGTCCTTTCTGGCCTGCCAGGTCTCTGCGGATAGGTCTGCTGCCAATCTAATATTTCTATCATTGTATGTTACAGACCTCTTGTCCTGAGCTGCTTTCAGGATTTTCTCTTTGTCACTGAGACTTGTAAGTTTTATTATTAGATGATGGGGTGTGGACCTATTTTTATTGGTTTTGAGGGGGATTCTCTGTGCCTCCTGGATTGTGATGCTTGTTCCCTTCACCAAATTAGGGAAATTCTCTTCTATAATTTGCTCCAATATACCTTCTGCCCCCCTTCTCTCTTACTTCTTCTTCTGGGATCCCAATTATTCTAACACAATTCTGTGTTATGGTATTACTTATCTCTCAATTTCTCCCTTGTGGTGCAATAGTTGCTTATCTCTCTTTTTCTCAGCTTCTTTATTCTCCATCATTTGGTCTTCTATGTCACTAATTCTGTCTTCTGCCTCATTTATCCTAGCAGTAAGATGCTCCATTTTTTTATCACTTTTTTGATTTCACCTTGGTTAGATTATACTTCTTACATTTCTTGAGAAAGGGATTTTATTTCTCCAGAAAGGGATTCTCTGGCATATTCCATGCTTTTTTCAAGCTCAGCTAGCAAATTGATAATCATCATTCTGAACTCTAGTTCTGATATCTTACTAATGTCCATAATGATTAGGTCCCTAGCCATCAGTACGACCTCTTGTTCTTTTTTTTTTTTTTTGAGGTGAGTTTTTCTGCCTTGGCATTTTATCCGGATAAGAATAAAGGAATGAGTAAACAAAATACTAAAAAGGTAGCAACAACCCCAGAAAAATATTCACTACCTAAATCAGAAGAGACCCCATACCAGGGGGAGAAGATAAGAGGGAAAAAAAATTATATAATAAATGTATAATATTTATTAATTATATAATAATATATAATATTGTTATATATAAAATAAATATATTTATTAATATATGAGTATATTAATATGTAACTATAGATATAAATATATTTATTATATATTCCATATATATGTGTATATATATATATATACACATATATATATATTAGACTGGTGAATAGAACAGAGATGCACACTTGATCTTGGGTGTATTTGGTTTGTTAGAAGAAATTCCCTCCCAAAATTTTAAAGAAAGAAAAACTTACATATATACAAAAATAAGGGTAAACATGATGAAGGGATAGAATATGACTGTAAAGATAAAAATTAAAAAAAGATTCTAAAAAAGGAATTGATAAGATAAGAAGTTGGTTAAAAAAGAAAAAAAAAGAGGAAAGAATGTCATCAGGCTAGAGACTAGAACAAAGCCATGCACTAGATTTAGGGTACATTTTGATCTGTTAGAAGAAACTGTATCCCAAAATTTTAAAGAAGAAAATCCTATATGTATATAAAAAATTAGGTTAAATACAATGAAGGTATAGGATATGAGGATAACAATAAAAAAAATTTTAAAGGTATTGATAAAATAGTTTAAAAATGTTAAAATGGGAAAGAGGAAAAATTAAAAAAAATAGAATTAGAAAAAACTAAAATTGAAAATATTTAACTTTGAAAGACTATTAAAGCCTTTTAATAGTCTTTATTAAAGACTATTAAATAATGGGGAAAAAATCCACAGATTCTATGTGTTACATTCCCATAGCTCTGGAGTTCCGCAGTTCTCACTGATGGGTAAATGGTCTTGGCTGGTTGTTTTTGCTGATCTTCTGGGGGAGGTGCCCATTGCCATGATTCTCAAATGTCTTTGTCTTTGGTGGAATTATACTGCCCTTGCCAGGGGCCAGGCTAAGTAATCTGCTTGAGTTCTGTCTCGGAGCTTTTGTTCCCTGAATGCTTTCCGTACAGCTTTGGAGGACAGGAATGAAGATGGTGGCCTCCCAATCTCTGGCCCAGAGAAGCTGAGTGCTTGGGGGCCCTACTCCTCAGTGCGCCCTCAGAAAAAAGCAGTCAATCGCTCCCGTCTTAGTGGTCTTTGGCCACACTCTGAGCTCACTCAACCTGTGCCCGAGCGTTTCTATCTCTGGTGCACGGCCCCAACTGAAGTCTCTAATCCCAGCAGATTCCTGCAGTGTGCTCCCATGCAGCTCCTCCTGGCAGGGGTCTTCCCGGATCTGCCACTTGTGGGGTCCCTGCTCCAAGAGCAGTGGCCTGACTATGCCTTGGATCACTGTTAAAGTAATACCATGCTTAGAGCCCACTGCTCGGCTCCTTCTCTGCAGCCAGCTTCCCCGCTCAGATACCTCGGAGCTCTGCCACACTTAGGCACCCTTGGTCTTTTTGTGTCCCCGGGGGTCCTGAGACCACACTGTCCCTGCAAGGGCTCCACACCACGCTTAGCCTCTGGAGTGAGATCCTTTAGTGGAGCAAACTTCTAAAAGTTTTGATTTTGTGATCTGCTGCTCTGCCACTTGCTGGGAGCCAGCCCCTCCCCCTGCGGTCTCTTCCTGTATATCACATCGGATTCACTTCTCCAAACATCCTACCTTCCAGAAAGTGTTTGCTTTGCTGTTTCTAGAATTGCTACTCTTCTTTTCTTCTATCTCCTGTTGAGTTTGTAGGTGTTCAGAATGGTTTGATAACTATCTAGCTAAACTTCTGGGACATGATGATAATTAGGTCTCCTACTCCTCTGCCATTTTGCTCCTCTCCCCCATTTTGGGTCTTTTTTTGTTATGCCCCTTTCTCAACTGAGGTATTCAATTTCATTATTATACATGGTCCCACCAACAGAATTGTTCAGAAAATTTGGGCAAACTAGCACTTCAAAGGTTTTACATAACATGCCTGTATGGCTACAATTATTGTGGAGCGTGGGATGAAAGCAGAGTCTATAGATGATAACGGTTTTTCAATATCGAAGACTTTTTGTTTTCAAAATATCCAAAATAGGCACAACCTGTTGAAGTAAAAACCCTAGACCTATTCTGTCTTTAATCTGAAATTATGTGTTTGTCTGAGACTAACAGCTCTGGACAGTAGGCTATGGCCTTGAGGCCTACTTCTTGCAAGGAAGAAGATAAAAAGTTCAGATCCATGTTACCCCTCAAGTTCAATCTCCTTTATATACTTGTGGTCTGCAGGGAAATTTTTTGCTCTAGTCTCTCCCAGGCAGAGGTTTCTGGAGTTAACATTTCAGTCAACAATCCTCTGGTGAATATTTATTGAGTATAAAGTGCAATGAGGACAAAGAGGTAAAGATGCACCTTCAAAGCACTGTCTTTATCCTGCTCTGGAAACACACACACACACACACACACACACACACACACACACACACACGCATCCTAAAAGCAAACCGCACCACCCCCCCCCAACAAAACTACAGAAAACTCCTAAGGAGAATGTTAAAGAAAAATGCAAATATCTCAGCTGTGCAATCACTGTGGAGTTATTTCTGTGCTCTTCAGGATCAGGCCGCAGGGGAAGGAAGCTGGCATTGTAGTGGCTTTATCATTTTGAGCTTGCTGTTGATTGTTAGAAGTTATCACTTGACTTCTCACTAACGATTTTATTTAATTTGTCATAGTCTAAACTGGGAGTTGTCCACTAAGTCTGCTAGCAGAGGTCCAACAGAGCCGATTTGTACCTGGAGAAAGTCACTTAAGGTGCTCCCTTTTTAACTTTCCAAAAAGCAGAGGCAGTGCTGACCGTGCTCATAGTAAGTGATCAAGCTCATTAATGTTGACTTCTCTGTGCTCAGAAAGAATATCTAGCAGACTAGTGTCCAGAAACGAGAGGGCCTTCTTCTCAATACAAAGGCAAAAAATGCTTAAAGTTAAGTTGTGCTGACAATTAATATTTATTTATTAATACTTTATAACAATTACTTTCTGGCTGATGGATGTATCATTAAAAAAGATATAAGACCTATTTCAATTTTGTGAACAATTCTTTATCTTGATCAAAACTTTATTCATGTATGGAACTTCCTCATTATATGGTCATCTTGATTTAGGTTCAAATCTTAAATTACAAGTATTAAATGATGAATATTAACCATGGGGTACAAGCATCCTTTGAAAAAAATCAAGAAGGTAAAAACAAAGCCAACAGTATAAAACTAATTCTCATATAATATTAGAATAAAGAGTCTAAGGATGTTATGACAAGTGATAAATAAATGCTGAGTTTTCTCCAATGATATGAAACACATTTGACAGAATACAAAGTTTTAAGAACATGTTTATAAACTAAATTAATCTAATGTTGAGTGTAAAAATGGAATTTGATTTATTTATGTTTTGCTTTACTGCATCTATTAATTTTTAAATATTGCACAATTTGTTTTCAAGGTTTATTTATCTTCATGTTTACTTGATGTAATTCTATTGCTTATTACAATACACAGAGCTTGTCATCTGTAAGAATAAGCATTCTATTAAAACATCATTTTAATGTGATAATGAATGGAAAAGGAGTTTAACTCCGTTTTATTTTTCATGATAGAATTTATTTCAGAAGTTCCTCTTAAGCCAGAAGTATTTGGGAGGAATATTGATATGGAGGATAGTGCTTTTTTTTTCTTTGTCATTTCATCTGTAAAACTGATATGAAATGAATCTCTAAATAGATCTTTTTATCCCCTTGATTGTTTTCAGAGGAGATGATTACTATGATGTGAAACTATGCATAATTCTCCCCACTTCACCCCGGTATTCCCCCACTTCCCACCTCCAGAGGACAGCCTGAAGCCTCCTCAACTTTACACTCTCTTCCTATCATCTCCAAATAAGTAAAATCAGAATATGCTTGGAGCTGTATTGCCTTAATCCAAGCAGTATCTCTGCTAGATAGTTTGGAAGTGAGGGGATAGTAAAGATGAAGTAAAGGGACAATGGATATAGACTACTTTTCTCCTGCATAATTTCATTAATCTGGAATTGACAAAGGGTTGGAAGATTGCTTTTGTTCTCTGTACCCACCTCCTCCCACCTTCTTTTGCTGGGGACCACTATAGCATTTAAACTTACACCATCGCATCCCCTTCTGGGGCACTAGGGGAAACACCTGCAATGTCGAGACCAGCAAGGCGAGAATAAGAATGATTCTGGAAAATCAAATGGGAGCGCTGTAGAAGAGAGGAAGTGATGCATAGAGATTTGTTTTGATCCATCACCAGGTTGACTAGGTGTCCAGTCTTCTTACTATTCATGGGGTCTGCACCTGTGCTCCAGCGTTTCTTTATGTTATATTTTTTGTAAGAAAAAAGAGGATAGCAACAAAATGTTTTAGAACTTTTTCAGAGTGTTGTATTTTATACCTATTAGTACTTTTTGAGCATCTTCTAATTATGGGGGCTATGCCTGGTGTCAGAGATTCAAAAATAATAAAATATGGTTCCCTCTGTATTTGGGGAGAACGTCAAAAGCACATTAATTACAGGTAAGGTGAAGGATATCTGGAGGAAGAAAGCACTGATGCTGATGGAGTCTGGTTAGTTAAAGGCAGTGAATTGTCAAAAAGTAAAACTCTTATGAAGACTGGAATTAAATATGAGAAAAGAAGCCCAATAGCTAAAATATAGAATAATAATAGTAGGTAAGAAAGGATAGAATCGTTGAATTGAGATGACTTTTCATAGTCCACAACAAGATGTGGTTTGTGAATGTTATATATCTATTGAAAAATGAAAAACTGGAGAGGACCAGGAGGATGAGAGATGACATGAGAGAGCAGGCTGAGTGGAGAACAAAAATCTGAAACGTTTCCATCTGACACTCCTGTAGCTGCCTTTCTAGACTGGCTTAAAGGATTAGTTTGCCTTGAGTTTTGTATTTCTAAGAGTCACCTCTACTTGTGTACCTCGATTTCTCTAGCTTTAAGAAGAAAAAATAAACTGCTCTGTGATAGATATTATAGTCTCTCTTTTAAAGTGCTCTTCACTGATTAGTGTTTCCAGTTGACCACTGAGATGTACGAGTCCTGTCCAAGTTGGACATCCTTCCAGGGTCATTGATTTATTAACATTAAACTGTGTAATTGGTAGTTACATTGAAGAGAACACCAAGTAAAATATTAAAATGAACACCAGAGGAAAAAAAAAACTATCTGAGGCTTGTGAGCTGTCACCTTGCTCAGTATCTCTGTGTTCCACAATACCCTGAAGGCCTAATCATGCTTTCCATGTAGTTTTACACACATAGACTCTTTTCTTCATTATGATTTTCTGATTCTCTATTGTTCACACTGTACTATGGCAATAATCTTTGTCATTTCTGAATTGGTGTCCAGGTGGTTGCTGTCACATTATATCCATTTTTAGATGTTTCTCAAACCCACTGAGTTGATGTGTGGTTTTCAGAAAGTGTGATTTTTTTTTTCAAGTTTTGTCTCTTCAGTGGAAGAGAAATTTGCTGTCGTCTTTGACAGCTGGACAAGGAGAGATTGCAATCTCATTTCTTTCTCAGTATTTTCTACCTTGGCAGCATCATGAATAAGCAACATTTTAGATGGCTGACTTCCAAAAAATGTTTACTGTCAAGCTCCTGTCAGGTTTTTGGAAGTCAGGGAACAGCTTCTTTTCAGTTGTGATTTTTCTTTAATTTTGTTTTTGAAGTCTGAATTATGATTTTTTTCTTTCTAAAGTTTATTTTTTTCATAACCTAAGCTGGGAAGACAAGGTAGCTTAATTCCTTTGTGTGTTTAATTTGGGTTAGAGGATATTCTCCAGGTCACTGGTACCATTTACTGGTGGTGTCCATCAATAGAATCTATGATGAGATTTTTTTTACTAGTAGTTTAAATTCGTATTGTTATATTTTAAATTGAATTCTGTCTATCCAGAGTCAATGTCTAGATGAACTTTCAGAGACCATTTTTTGGATATCATGAGATTTTTAAAAATCCCACTCCTTTCCTACATAGGAATGTATCATACATTGAAAGGAAGTGGGAAAGGGAACATTGTCCCCCTCACAGAAACTTTTCTTTCCAACTTTCTCTGTTTTCTCTTCAGTCCCTAAAATCATTAAGAGGAAAGAAATTGGGGGGGGGGGAACTGGACATTTCAGCATTGGTCTCACTTGCAACTAAGAATGAAATGAATGTCTTTTAAACTCACCTAAAATCTTTTCCTGCTGCTTTCTTTCCTACTTCAGACTGTAACTTTAATGGTTCTCGTTGGACATTCCAATTTAGGCCACTCTGCAGTTATACCTCTACGGGATTATTTATACAGAGGGAGCTCTGCACTGTCGTTGAAGGTGTGGTCTTAGAAGACTGTGTGGCCCCAAACCTGATTCTGCCAGGATTTGTGAGACTTTCAGCAATTCCTTACTCTTTCATTTCTCTGGTTTGTTCATCTGTACAATGGGGATAATACAAATATTATTCACATCATCAGTTTGTTATAAGAATTAGAGATGTGATTATGGACATTGGGGAGGGTTTGTGCTAGGTGAATGCTGTGAAAGATGTAAGCCTGATGATTCACAGACCTGTACCCCTGGGGCAAAGAATAAAAAAAATAAAATAAAAAAAAAAGAATTAGAGATGTGAATATATGTAAAGTGTTATCAGCACGTAGTAGGCATTATGTACGTGTGATAAAGAAATACATACATACTTAATCCAGCCTCCTTCTGTACAAGTCCACTGGCCATTTTATCCACCAGTGGAATTCATAGTTTTGAACTTGGCAGCAACACACATTTGCTTACTTGCTTCCAAATAAGTCCCCTGGGTTTCATGACTAATGTGGAGCAATTAATAAGTGTAAGCCACGTACATATTAGTAGAGTCTAATGTAACCCCACTCCTTTTTTGGGGGAGGGATCAGTTGTGAGTAAACTTAAAATTGCTTTTAGCAGATAAGGTTCATCTCTAAATGAGTTAACACATCAGTGAGATTCAGTACCCTCTCCTTGAACCCACTCAGTTCACTTATTTCATGCCCAATTTTATGAAATGCAATCAATTCTTGTCTGTCTTGTCTAAAATGTTTACTATTATTTAGGTAACTATCTTAGAAGGTTTGAATAGAGTGAATTCCTGTGGCTAGGAAGATTCCTTTAGTCAGTAGTTTTTCAATGACCTATGGCCAGGCAGGACTGTGGTTTCATTCAGCTGCAATCAGGATACACTTACATAGCTCAGTGGGGATTTCTTCACCATTTTTCCTCCTTCAGAAGCTGATTGCAGAATAGCTATCATTCAATAAAAAGTCAAAAGGCTTGTCTAATTCTCTTGCAGTTCACAGGCCTTTAGCCAACTATAGTTGTACACCATCAAAAGTGGCATTTACTGAGCTATCACTCAAAGTCCTCCTTGATTCAAGTTCTAAGTTTCAGGATTGCTTGAGTATTAGGAAGGATATATCAACATTAACACAGTATTGCACAAGTATAGCTCAAATTGGTTTAATGGGGGAACACCATGTTTTATAATCTCAGAGTGGGGCATACTTTTTTTCACTTTCCCAAGAGCCTTTATACAATTCAGAACTCACTGTAATCACTGGCTAATGTGACAACACATCCCTGGTGTTTTTGTTTACTAGTAATGTGAATAGCACTGGCATTTTGCGGAAATGCCATAAAAAGTTTATGATTCATTTAGTCCATTTGTAATTAAGATAGTCTTGAACTTTCAGAGCATTCACAGATTTCAATTTTGTAAGTAAAGTGAGGTGTTAGAGTATTTCATATTATTTATAATATACCACTTCATAATTCACTCTTACTGAAAGGAAATGGAAAGGGAAAAGAAACATTAATTTAATGGTGTTAATGAAGTAATAGTTTATACAGGTTTTTTCATGTTAGACAGTAATGCAGTTGAGGTTGCTTACATCCATTTGGCATATTTGAGCCTGATCCTCAAATGAAATGGCTCCTCCTTTGGTGACTCTGAGTCCTTTGTGAACAACCCCAGCTTCAGTTCCTGCCACAATGCTTAAAACCTGGTGTTCTTTAAATATCTGTTGAATGTGTGAGCGAGTAAATGAATGGATGGGTGGATGTCTATATGTGTGGATGGGTGGAGTTAAAAAAAAAAAACCAATACTTAAGCCTCATTTTCTCACCTGTGACATAGGAATTAGAATGCCAGCCTGATGGGGTTATTGGGATAATTAAAAGCAATAATGTATATAAAATACTTACAAGCAGATAGCTTGCACCTGAGTGCTCAAAATTACAGCGTTAATAAAATATTAAATTCTGATTATTTTCAATAACTATATATTTTTGCCAGCCATCAAAAGAAACAGAAGTTAATTTGGATTGTAGTTTTGTATTCTTCCAGCATAGAAAGTGATGTTTCATCAGGAGTCAAGGACTTTCTTTTCATGACGAAGAGCCTCATGATGCAACTTAACAATTGCTAGAAGCAGTGGAAGGATCTAGGTAGTCTGTTAGCTAGAAAGCTGTGATCAATAAGTGAGCATTGATATTCAAAAGCCCTTTACTACTTTGTAGTGGTTTAGTTGCCTTTTCTTGGTAACTCATTAAAATAAAAATTGGGATTCATCCTCATAGAGTTTTCAAAGATGATTTTTATAATTTAGAATTCCAATGACATTCTGTATTTACAGATTATTACATGATAATATTTTATCCTGCTGTCTCATCCCAGTGTAGATTAATATGTCCTTATTATTGCAGTTTTCCAGAACTCTCTAATGTCTTTAAGAGTTAGCATTCCATTTCATGTAAATTTATCAAATATGCAATGAATGAACTATATCGATAATAATATTTGAAATTAATGCTTATATGATGGAATGCTGGGGCAGTACGTAGCTGCATATACATGATGTTGTTTTTACCTTCTTGCTTGATTTTTGGCTACAAAGGTAGAATTATATCATTCCTGTGTTCACATGTCAAATACAGTAGTAATGTCAAATACCATTCATGCTTGTGGAAGCATAGAGTGGGTGACCAAAAGCAAACAATAAAACAAACCCAAAAATAGTATGGTGGCAAGTTAAAGCAAAGCCATAGAAGGGGGCATAGAAAGGGGGGGAAAAAAAGGCCAACATGATGCCATGTTCTGATGATGATTTTACATTTGAGTGTTGGTCAATATTTAAAAAGAGACTAAAATGGTATTTCACAGGGATAATGATTATTTTACAATTATTTCTTGTCAGAGATAAATAGCTTCATTTAAAAACAAAAACCAACTTTTTGCAATTGTTGTTAATTTTAAAAATTTCCTTCACTCTAACATTAAATATAACTGTAAAGCTTTTGAAAAATTTAGTATATTACCCAGGTGCTTTTTAAAAGAAAATTAGTGAGTATTAAATGTATTAGCCATTCCTGTGACATCTAAATAAGACATGAATTTTAACACAAGTCTGTCAATTTTGTAGCTGAATGAGTGAATAATATATTCTACCAGTCTTTTCATTTTCTGATATTTCTTTTTATCACCCACAGATTTTCATGCACTAAACGTTTTCTCTTCTATGTCTAGTTTAAGATAATAAATGTTGAGAACTTAGAATTGACTTCTAAAGACTGGTAAGAGTGTACCTAAAGTCATTTGATGGCTCACTTTGTTCTAATTCAGTGAGATTGCAATGCGTTCAATTTGAAATCTCTCAAAAACTTTAATTTTACTAAAATACACACACACACATATATATACATATATATATATTTGAACCCAATTAGCATCATTATTTAGCTATGATGTTTTCATACGTAAGATTTCTAGTTTTCTAGAGCATTGTGCATAATGTTAACATACTGGTTTTCAAGAGAGAAATTCTGACAGTGAATTATTTACTTTGTATTAGGGTGAAAATATTATTAGTATTGTTTGCATTTGAAGGATCCTTTCAAGAGTAGATGGTGCGCAAGCTGATTTAAAATAGAACATGCAAGAGACAGTAATAACAGAGAGATCACATTCTCTCTGTAATTTATTTTAATGCCATCACACAGGGAATTCAAGGCAGATAAAACTTCTCCATTTACAGAGACCAAATGTGCAGAAATGGATTGTCATAATTTCAGATGAATCGATAATACATACTCTCTGGCACATTTTTTATTAGAAATTGCTTGAAAAAATTTATATTGTATACTAAGTAAATATACGATGATAGCCTTAAGATCTCTTGCAATGTTAATTCCCTTTGATGAATTACAATGCAATTTTCTAGCCTACTAATTTCACTAAAGAAGGTAATGACTGGAGCAAAAGTCTAATCAGCTGCCAATCAGGATTCCTTGAAGCACAGAGTGTCAGAAATCGAAGCAATTTTTACAACTCATAAAAGCACTTATGTTCCATGATATGTCTTAAAACCTGTGATGAAAATCTAATGTTGATGAAGTTACCTTATTTCTCAAGTGTTTTTTCTAAACAAACTGCTTTCATATTTAACCTAATCTTTCATTAATATTCAAGTCTTTTATTATATTATCCATTACAGTACCATTATATTATCTAGCCAGAGCAGGAAAATTAGTGACTTATAAATGTAAGTCACAGGACTCAGTGGATTCATCGTCAGAGTTATAATGGTGGGATTTTTTTTTCTTTCATAGGAAAAAAGTTAGTGTTTCTTCTGATAGAGTGGATTTTGGTTTTTATGTTGGAGAAACAAGGCGGCACATGTCACTTGCCTGTGAATTACTTACGTTGTTGTCTGACCTTTATTCCTAATGTAATGGTCCATAGTTTCATAGAGAGCAGCCATATTTAAAGTCATTAATTCATTTATCATTTATCATTTTCATACCAGACATACATTCCTGTCTTGCTTAAAAGCAATCTTTGAAGCTACTATGTAATTACATTTCTGCACCATGTCATCATACTTTCATAAAACACAGCTATTATGTGTGTGCTTATGTGTTTCTTTATCTGCCTTCATACACGTAAATATGTTCTGTTTCTGGGGTTTTGCTGTTAGGTGAGATGTGGGAAGCATTTCCACACATCTGAGTATTTTCTGTCAACCTTCTTGATAATTCTTCTATTAATGTTGTGAGCATGTTGGCACACCTCATGTGCGACCATAATAAAGTAATCAGCATTTTCCCTCTAAAGCGAGTTGAAGAGAATCCTGGCTAAACTATTCTCTCCCACTTGAGGATCTTTGCTGTACAGGAAGAAGCTACTAATTCAGGAGGACTTATTTAGCCTTTCTTGAGTTCTCTGAAAAATCTATTTGGATATAAAGATCATACTGCACGATTCTTAACATCCCAGGAGCTGAGATTTTAACGATTTAAATTAAGTTACCCAGTTTGTTTTATTATTCAAATATTTGTTTCAGCTGCTGATGCTTTCTCTTCACATTTTAGGGAAGGTAAGAAATCTTAGATGAACCTTAGTAGTAAGGTATCTTATGGGTGCACATGTAAAATTTTTTTAAGAACCTTGAATGTGGTGTGATGATAAAAGGAACAATATTTTGTTTTTTTTTTAAAGAAAGAAATGAAAGAAAGAGAGAAAGAAAGGAAACACTAACTCAACAAGTACAATTTATAAAAATTGTGAAAATATTTCAGTGTGCTGAAAATATGAAATCATTGTCATGGCTAATGATATCTCATTCTCAATATTTGTACCTTACTTATTTATCAGGTCAACAATTAGGGAAACAGTGGACTGAGTTGTCACTGATCCCTTAATTTCTCATAAGACATCCAGGCCTCCAGGCTCTCTTTCTTGATGTACCCCAAAATGATGGTAGACCTCCTCGTTAATAGAATAGATTAATATTCCTGCCACTCTTGACTGAAAGACAGTGCTCTAGGTCTGGGGGAACGTCATCCTTGAGGAAGATGATTGTTCAAGCATCACCATTCCTGTTAAACTCTTTTCCCTTTGTCCTGGAATTGGCTGCTTTTAGGACTACCTCTGTGTTGCCCTTCTCTCAGGAGGGCAATATCTTATTTTCCTCACTGAATGAGAAAAAACAAGTTCACCTCTCCCAAAGAACCACTATGGTATCTTACCCAGGTAGGATGAAAATATTTTTCATTAGACTAACAGCCTGTAGAGATAATGCTCAGGTTCTATTTATTTTTGCCTCCATGGTGCCAGATACATAGTACTCAGTACATGTTACCGAGTGGTGACCACTTAGAGTAGTAATAGCTAGTATTTGTGTGGCATTATAAATGGGTAGGGTAGTAGTGGAGGTCAGGGTTATAGCTCAAAATCTCTACAGTGTGATTTTCATTAAGAAAAAGGAAACCTGCAGATCAAAATGGTTTCTCTGTAGGATGCCTGAACTATGGGTAGTAGTTTGTTAATCTACATAAATGCAAATACCAATATTTATTTCACAAATTAGGTCATTTCTAAAATTTACAAAATGGATCCTATAGGACTATTCTCTAACTGAACATACCCTATGACATTTAAAATCTGGTTTACTTTCAATATAATCTTTCCAAAAATCTATTAAATTAAAAAAAAATTCTACAAATTAAACCATGCTCAAAGTAACAGACGAAACGAAGCCAGGAAATAGAAAAATATTTAGGTAGCAGAAGCTTGCAATCCAACACAGATCTTCCTACTTCTCTCTTTTTGTTCATTTAAATATTTATAAATCTCTCACAGAGGATTTTTGTTTTGTTTTATTAAAATGGAGTCATACTATACATATTACTCTGTAGCTTATTTCATTTACTTAGGAGTACATGATGAATATTCATTTGGATCTTGATACAATTTAATTTATTTTTTTAATAACTGTGTAATATCCTGTAGCTTGTACCATTATATACATATATATGTGTGTGTGTGTGTGTGTGTGTGTGTGTGTATCTATCTATCTATCTATCTATCTATCTATCTATCTATATAAGTTTCACCTATGGCCATTAATCTATTATTCCTAGGGATTTAAGCTCTTGTCTCTCATATGAAAAATAAAGAAAAAGATAAAAGCCCACAGTTTCTCCTCAAAATGCTACATGCAATGGGTCCCTGAAGTGACCCCTGAAACAAATGTGTTTTTCTGGGAGTAGTCAGCAGAACTGGAGTCCTGTCAGACTTTGGGGGTCTAAATTCTTCCACTGCACATTCAAGATCCCCATACTTAAGGTTCCTACTGCCCAGTTTTGTTAAACATATGTTCATATCTTAGGACAGGGCTAGAAAGAAAAGGAATAGCAATATGTATTCTAATATCCAGCACACCTTTTTCCCGTCATGGGCTCAGTTAGCACTGCCATCCGTGACACATGTGCCATCTGGTCGGAGGAAAGAATTTTAGGTATTAGTGAGATCAGGGCTAGTGGAACTGATCCCAAAGAAGCACAGGTTTCTCAGGTATAGAGCATCACTGGTATCTAGCAGGTTTATTCTTGTGGGCAGGGATATCTGGACAGAACAATTTAAGTCTTGAGTGGAGAGCATCTTCTTTGCTTATAACCAGGTTATTCTTGATTGAGCCATGACCACAGTCATAATGGGGGAGTGGGGGTAGAAATAAGCAGGATCCAGCCCCTGAAGAGACTGAGAAGGGCATCCAAGAGCTTAACCCAGTGAGTCAACCTTTAGGGTAGGACTGCAGTTCACTCAAGGATGTGGACTGCTAGCAAAGAACTGGGGTTGGAGTTCATCGGTCTGGGCACCTATATTGGAGGCTAGCATCCAGCTGTAGCTCTGTAAGTACATAGGCCCCCAGAGGTTTGCCCTGGCTACCCTGGCTGTCAGGTTTAGGGCATAGAGGCTAATGCCAGCCACCCCTTTTGTTAGAACTCCATGTCTAAGACATACCCCAGGCTTGCTTCCCCTTTGAGTCACAGGCTGGGTGAGGCTGGACCTACAGGTGAACATCCTCAGTTCTTACCTCCAGATCCAAGTGGGGCACGCATAGACTGATAACTTGTTTTCACAGTGCTTCTGCAGATTGGAACCTTGAGTTGAGCTTTAATACCTTTCTTCTCTGAAAAACCAAAAGAATGAGGCAGGAAAGAGAAGGGGACAACTTTGTCACCTCTTTAGAGTGCCTAGACTTAATGCATCCTTTTATCAATCTCGGTGGATTTGTTCCAGGTGCTTGCAAAGCTGAAGTATGCAAAAATCTGTGTCTCCCCATGCTGGTTGGTAGTAGATTTTGGTGGGCAAATTTTCCTACTTGGAAAAGAATAACCTGGCTGTGTCTACAACTTACTAAGGAATCTGAGGTATAAAAAGCATGTCCCCATCCTACTTTTAGCTGTGAAATATTTGACTGTCATTACTGACTTTTCTTTCTTTCATGTCAAACTGTGGATTCCCCACTATCTTGATCTATTACTTTACCTTAGATTGGGAAAACAACATTGTCTCCTCATCCATGCCCTCTTTTTGAGCTTTGGGCTTTTGAAAAATGGTCCTGGAGAACACAATTTATACAGTAGTTATCAATGATTCTCAGCCACAGGAAGGTTAGAGTTCCACTGTCAAAAATTAGCAATTATTATTTTTTTATGGGTTAAAAAATCAAGTGGAACTAACTTTTTCCGTTTTGCAGTTGTCCAGGTAGACTGATAGCAAACAGCTAACTGTTCTTCTGGGATCACATAATCCCAATGGAGATTAGTTCCTTTTATCCTTTTACACTGCTTCCCCACCAAATGATGAGTTTTTTTGAAATGCAGATATAAACCTATTTGTTTATGCAAAAAATTAGCTGTCCATACACCTTCACACCACATAACAAAGGGAAGCCTCTGGTCTAGTTCCTGGAAGCAGTTCTGAGTGTTTTCCTGGATTGAAAAGTGAGCTTAATGTCATATGGTCTATCATGAGCACCCCAAAATAAGAGGGGTGGGTAAGTCATAAGCTCTATTTCCATACTGAGAGCTGAAAACTGTAAAGTGTGGAAACAGATCAGTGGAATGGTGGCAGTGCAGAACCAAAGAGATAGGAGTTTCCATAACCACTGCATAGAACACTTGACCCCTAGCATGCCAAGAGAGGTTATGTCCAACATAGGGTTCCGTGATCAGGAAACTTTGAGAAATTATGAACTGAATGTCATTAAATAGGTTTCCTTCCTGCAGTATCACTTATTACACTAGTATGAGCTATTGATCTTCAAGACAGGGACAGCATATGCTACATTTGCCAAACTTGTATGATTTGAAGTTTCCACTTAGGACAATGCAGTTGTATGAGGCTATGATGAAGGGCTTGAGAGCGCAGGAAAGGAGTTCCACAAGCCAACAGAGCTAGTGGATAAAAACTTATGTGAGGGAATTGGGACCTCCACATGGACCCTAATTTCAACACACAAAAGGACCAGGACAAGAGAGGAGAAGGCAAGAGGAGGAGAGGACAGGGCTGCATATTGTGGCTTTTCTGAAATATTTTCTGAATCCTTGGTGATCAAAGCTGAAAATCAACCAAGGGTATGCAGGGTTAATAAGTGACAGGAGTGAGTGAGGTCAGGGAATGGAGGCAGCAGAGAAGGACAGAGACTGGAAATCCTGGATTGTCTGACTATAAATGTCGGTCCTGAATATCACCATACTGTAATAAATTAGATGAAAGTAGCATACCCAATCACATGTCAGGAAGCCCAGGTGTGAAGCAGCCACAATGCTATAGACCTGATTCTTGTATCAGGACATGTGTCCTGATGCCATAGACCTCCTTTGTCTCTGATTTTAGCTATAGCTGTGGTGACAGTTCTGTATAGCTCCACCTAGCTCCATACCTCACCAAATCCCGCTCCTACCCTGGATTTCTGGGGTAATGCTGTGGATACTTTCTGAGGAGCTCAGGCTGTGGCTGTCTCTGAGCTATTTAGCAGGTTCTGTTTCTTGTTTCTACACAGAGTGATTATGAATTAATAAATGTATTCCTATTATGCCAAATCCCAGTAGAGGTTCTGGTAGTGGCCTGGTCCTATGATTAACAGCTATAATTTAAAAAGTGCCCAACACTGTTTCGTCGCTAGACAGAAAATCCAAGGCAAGGACACCGAGATACCCAACCAGGATGGGTAATCCATCAATATTTTGGAAACACAATTGCCTCACGTTATATTTTCCTGCCACTGGTTTATTGTACATGAATGTTTAAACAGTTGACTGTTAGGGACCGTTATTCAGAAATTTCTCTCCTAACCTAAAGTATAAAAACCTGTAAGGGGCGACTTTCAGTGTTCTGAAAATTTTACATTTTCCAAAATTGCAGTGGAAAGTAGCTTTGCTGTAATATTTTACCTCATCCAGCACCGACTTGATATTTCTTCTTTCAAACTATGAGATAGCTACAATATTCCTAGCTACCACAAATATTGTTATTAATTTCCTATCTTTCAAACACATTCCTTATTCCACTGAAATTTTTTTTATTATTTAATTTCTTTCCCTTTTTAATATTAGGGAAAACTATGTCAGATTATTTGACCATTGAATTTAACAATAAAACAGCAACTTAAAACAGTAACAAAAAAACACCACCACCATCACCACCACCAGTTTTTCTTACACACGACTCAAAAACAGTTGACATTTCAGCAAACAGGTGGGTTTTATGAGCCGTATAATAAGGACCTTGACTAATTCAGACCACCAAATTGAAGGAATTCCAAAGCTGGAAACCTTTTGGCAAAAAATGACTACATAATTACCTAAATATATAACAAAGGGTGATAGTTCTCATCTGTTTGCTTGTCCTTAGCAAAGTCCCCATGGTTGCGTACAACCTTCCATTCATTTCCCTAAGTCTCAATAGCTATTTATTTTGCCAGTAGGATGGGATTAGGCTTTTAGCAACGTTGGGCTTCCTGGCATATACTTATGGACCCTTTGTTTATTTCTTATCTGTACTACAGTGTGGAAATATGGTCGAGGGTTCAGTTTTGGGATCAAATGACCCAGGGTTTCTGATCTCTGTCCCATAATTTATTAGCCCTGTATACCCTTTGTTAAGCCACTTAAACTCGCTGAGTCTCAGCTTCCACATATGTAAAATGAGGATCTTATTATTCACATCACAAGGTAACTGTGCAGTTTAAATGATATAATGTGTTGTAGTAGACTATAAGGGTTCCTGAGTCTTCATTTTTTTTTAAAGATTTTATTTATTTATTTGACACAGAGAGAGATCAGATCAGTAGGCAGAGAGGCAGGCAGAGAGAGAGGAGGAAGCAGGCTCCCCACTGAGCAGGGAGCCCGATGTGGGCCTCGATCCCAGGACGCTGAGATCATGACCTGAGCTGAAGGCAGAGGCTTTAACCCACTGAGCCACCCAGGCGCCCCCGAGTCCTCATTTATATACCTCCACCTCTACTTAGAACACTTCCTGCTCCTTGCCTTCATTCTGGCTGCAGGAGAAGCATGGCTGGCTCATTCACAAGGCAAACTGGAAGTCTACAAAAGTAACACCTCCAAATGCAGCCTCTCATTTGCAGTATCTCTGAGGCGTGTTCTACACATTTTTTAGAGTTCCTTGGCAGGATTGAGAGCTCTGGGTGCCCATAGAAGTTAAATGCTTGATAAACCTACCTTCTCCTCCTTCCCTGTCTCATTTCTCCTTTCCCTACTGATTTTCCTGGGATCTCCTTTCAAATAAATTACTTGCACTCAAATCCTTGTCTCAGAGTCTACTTCTGAGATAACTCAAAATAAGAAATGCGAAAAGCACTTAGCACAGTGTCTGGCACATAATAAATGATGCTAGTTATTAATTCTAGAAGATATATTTAGTTATGTTAAAACAACCAAGGAGCTATAGATTTGAAAACCACCCTCCTGACTGCCACATCTGCTACTCTTATTTTTCACCCTTTCTCTTGTTTCAAGAAAGTAAGTTTTGGAAAATTTGTTTTCTATTTGAATATCAAGAGCATGTTCAGCAGGCAAATGTGGGCAATGACTGCCTGCACTAATTTTTCTGTCTTTTAAAATAAAAATTTCTGACACCTATTTTGGTCTGGCAGTTCATCTGAAAAAAATAATGAAAGCAGAATTTTAAACGTGTAGGTAGGAAAAATTGTATTGATATCTGACAGCCCTATAGAAAAAAGCAGGAGCTCTCTATTTCAGCAAAAAGGCTGTGTTTCCCTCTTTTAGTGAACACTGAACACTGAACATTGATAGTATGTTATGATAAATTAACTGTACTGCCTTTGGAGGCCAAGTGTCTTAGAAAAAAGCAACAGTAACATCTTAGGCAAAATGGAAAGCATTAGATTCACACCTGTAACTCATTAATTTGGACCAAGGATTAGATTTCACAGAAAGCAATTACTAGGATGGATTGAGTTCTTTCATACACACTGTTTTTTTTTTTTTTAATTATAAAACTGTGTTGAGTATTTTCTCTGACCATAGCTGCCTTCTGCAATATCCAGAACTGGCGGCCATAGATTACTTCAGTGTTTTTTCTTTTCAGACTGACTGAAAATGGTTAACTGTTTATTACAACCTTAGACATGCAGATTAGAAGGAAGGATGTCTCCTGTATTTCATGTCTTTATTCTTGAAAAGTGTAGCTCATTGTCAGTGGAATAACAGTGTTGAGAAATGCACTAATTACCTCTCTAATACAAAACTTACGTGTAAGCCAAAAGTGGACTCTGTGTGTCTGTGTTCATGACTGTGTTTTGCTTCTGTAGTGTTCAGTTCTTAACAGTTTATTTATTTATACAGTCTTTAGGGATGAATGACTTAAGATAAAATCATACTTGGATGAGTCTGGGGTTTAAAATTTACCTGTCTCTTCTCAAATGTCTTTCTTTACAAATTCCAGTTAACATTAATTCAAAGGTATAAGAAAAATTGTTTAACTTATTTTTTGCCTTGAGTCTGTTTTTACCTTTGCACACATATTTTAGTATTACTTCTCTTCCTAATGAAGTAACTTTTCTTCCTAATGAAGGAAGTAACACTTCTTCCTAATGAAGTAACATTTCTTTCGTTAACTTATAGGGGTTTATGTAAAGGTAGCTCATATTGTTGATAAATTAACATAGCGATCAGGGAGAAATTAAACCCCTGTGATTAATCAATAAAACTGTATTGACCTGCTTTCACTCAAAATTGGCGTTGCTATTGAACAGTTTAGCTATAATGAGTTAATTGGCTTTCTATGAAATGACAGAGGCTGTTTTAAGTCCCAAAGGTCTGTGATATCCTTTCACTTTCTGAGAAGCCATTTGTCACTGTTGCTTAGTATACATGGCCTGATTCTCATTCCCTCGAACAAGAGTTGAAGGAGTTTGAGGATCACTTGGCTCCTTCTATTAATGAGGAAATCAAGGCCCGGAGGGTTTGTGAAACTTCCCCAGAATCACGTAGCCAGGTAAGGGACAAAGCTTGAAGTAGACCCTACTTCTCCCATTCTGTTTCTCTTTAGTTTCTCTACCGGGTATCTTGTGGCACTTCTGAGGAGGGTAGGTCATGCCTTCCCTTGGTATGTCTGATGTAGTAGGATGGTGGAGGTCATGCGATTGCCGAGCCATCCAGGGACTTCAGAGATCTGCTACCTCTACTCCATTTATACTCCAGAAGAGATAACAGTCCAGAGAGTTGGGATGGCAAAGAAATCCATCCAGCCAATTTGTGATCTTAGTACATCCATTCTAACTTTAAAGGGGTAGGGATTGAACCTGCTTTCAAAGCCTGAGCTGAACTGTTGGCCCATCTAAGCTTAAGAGTGCTCTTGTGACACTACATACAACAGCTGTTCGTTTCTATCTGGCACCAACAGAAGTGTCCTAGTTCATTTACACATTTCCCTTTCTCCGTAATACAGGTTAGCTGGCTTGGTTATACATCCCTGCCGAAATAGGCAATGCATGTTGGGTGAACCATAGCTTATGGAGAAAAAAGTATTCATGTTTTGTTATAATACATTTAGCAGCCCTTTACTAGCATTATGATTAAAATATGTGGCGCAGGGTTGTTACTGGGGAAACGTCAGCCAGTGAATTTGGCTAGAGACCAGGGCCTGTTCTGGCTGCTGCAAGAGGTGTCATTACTGTGGAGGTTATATTATACTTAATTTGTTTTGTAATACTCTTGGTACAGAATTTTGGACTTTTCTTCTTGAAAATCATTATATATCTATTTATTGTGGGGTAGTATTTTATATGTGCTATCTTGGGTTTGCTTGTTTCTTAGACCATAAGTTAAGATGTACAGGAATGTTGGCTACATTTTAAACCTCATGACCTCTTCACAGGACTAATGTACATACCTGTTGTAATGTGTACGTAATATAACACATTTACACACAGACCCACACATTCTTACAATAGGAGGAATGTAAACTGGTCTCGTCATGTTGTTATTTTCATACATCTGTGCTTAATTTTACATTTTCCAATGCATTAGCATTATGGATTTTAAAATTCATGTACCAATAGCACTTATATAATTTTATATATGTTGATTCAAAATCATTTAAAAATATAATCTAGTAAGTTACAGTGCCTCATTCAGTGATTCAAGTTACATCCCTCTCTAAGTGTGTTATTACTTATTCATTAATTGAAGCCCTTTAATTTTATATTTCGCTCTTGGCAATTGTGGCTTATTTGGTGCTTGCTACAGCCGCTTTAGACAAGTAAATAAAATCAGAGGAAAAACCTCAGCAACACCTGGAAAGGAACCAGTAGTGTCTGTTTTGGTTTGGTGGAGCAACGCACTGCAGGGCTGCACGTGGAAAAATACCAGCAGGAACTGGTACACACTGTGAGAAAAGATTACATATCTCTAGGGGTTAGGCCTTCCATTGACTGGGGGTTTTCTTTGTTCATGAAAAAGGCCACCTGTGTAACTGGGCAAGAGTATAAAATAATGAAATCATTATCATAAGGGTCATAGTATATGTCTTTCTGGCTTAGTCATGATAAGAAAACCTTAAACAGAAAAATACATAAAACAATGTCAAACAATATGAAAAGGCTCTTTGAGAGGCTTATTTGTTTTTATTTTTAATTTCCCTTTACTAGTCTTTAGTTCAAGTACATGATAATTCTAGGGAATTACCAGTCTTTATCAGACCACCCAGGAAAGAACGATGCTCTGCCAATAAGTAAAGCCACTGACTTGTAATAACTTGCTTCTGACTTCTAAGTCACATTTGTTTTGGTAAGCAAATATCTTCTAAAATGTCTGTGTGGTTAAGCATACTGGGTTCATTTCTTTCCTCTTCCAAGGGAATATGGGAATTTTTTTTTAAAGACTACAAATACCTGATAATTTTAATAACATATTTGTAGTAACTGCACTGCAGTTTAACCTTATTAAAAATGAATTATCTATTTGTATACTATTCCTTCCATACTATTTTATTTCTAGGATGACGAGGGGGGAAAAGATGATTAAGATTTGGAATTCTCACTGCAAAACTATTTGAAATGAGTTGTGTCTAATTACCTACTTCAATTATAATTTTGCTAACTGGAAATGTTCATGCTCTGATTAATTGTTCTTTTCTTCCAAGTTATACTTAATTTGGAGAAATCAGGTTTATCCATAGTATATGAAACCCTTAAAATTCTCTATAGACAGATATCTTGATCTCAGAAACTTAAATCATCTTAATACTTTCTGGAACAAGGCCAGGAATGGAAGAAAGATATGAGAAATTTTGTTTTGTTTTGTTTTCCTGAATTTTATTTATTCTTTCAGCAGGAGAACTGTACTCTTAAAAGTAGGGGTTAGAGCCTGTGTTCTACTGTTGGGTTTATCTCTTCACTGGCAGTTAGGCACAAACTAAGTCCAGTACTGTTTATTTTTCCATTAAAGAAAGAAAAAAAAAAGATAATGATGGTTCAGAGAGGAGGGGGTGGAGCTGGGGAAATAGGGTGTGGGGATTAAAGAGTACACTTATCATTATAAAAAAAAATAGAATAAAATTAAAGAAAAAAAGGTGATTACCTTGGTTGGATTTTTCAAATCTGTATTTTAAGAATATCTTAAAACAGTGGTTCTCAGACTTTAGTGTGATCAGAATCACCTGAAGGATTTGTCAAAATCCATTTGTTGGCTCCTACCTCCAGAATTTCTGATGGGTCTGGGTGGGCCCCCAAATTTGCATTTCTAAGGATTTCCTAGGTGATGGCTTTGTTGTTAGTTCCTGGGGGCTGCATTTTGAGAACCAGTGCCTTAAGACTAACAGCCCCTGCCATAAAGAACAGAATGGAAACCCACCACATACTAAGAGAAGTTGTCTCTGGGTTATGGGAGTCTGGGTAATTTTGTAGTTTTATTTTTTTGTATTCTCCACATTTTCTACAAGCTAT
This sequence comes from Ailurus styani, assembly GCA_002007465.1. Taxonomy (NCBI): domain Eukaryota; kingdom Metazoa; phylum Chordata; class Mammalia; order Carnivora; family Ailuridae; genus Ailurus; species Ailurus styani. Next base: position 60,361 of record LNAC01001411.1, on the reverse strand, counting down.
GTATTTATTTATATATGATCAGGGGAAAAAAACTTTTTAGAAGAACATGTTGAACTGGTAATTCATTAGTCTATATTCATTGCCCTTAGCAATGTCTTATAACAGTGTAGAGTGTAGTAATGTCTGTCTCACCTACCAGAGGCAAATACTCTTTTTCTGTGTCTTCTGAGATGGCTTCCACTCAGCAGTCACCAAACAATTGCTTGGTTCTTATTACAGTTCAGTTCCAATTGTGGTAGAACTTAGTAGAAGGAATGCTGGCTCCTTGGGGATTAGCATATCACTTAATTACACTTTTAAAATGTTCCCTATTTTTTCCCTCTCAATCCCCAACTCTACCCCCACCCCCAAGCTCCAGGTTACAACCCCAGAAAGTTTTATGTCGACCCATACACCATTGGAAAATAAAGGTCAGGTGGACTGAGCACATTCTGCTCTCCCTTTTGGGACTGTATTCATTTTTGACAAATTTGCTTCACTCAGACAGAGTTCTTTAAAATAAATCAAGCAGAATAATATAAAGTAAAATAAAATATGCCATCACAATTTCAGCCATTTCTTTTGGTGTTTCTCTTCCAATAACCTTCTCCTAGACACCTTTGCTTTATACTTTTAATCTCAGATTTTAAAAAATAAGCTCAATATAACATCCTAAAAATACTTTCAGAAGTCTTGGGTTCTTTGATTTATTACTCTTAGAGGCATGTGAGGGGAGGGGACTTAGTTAGAGAATAAAGGTTATAACCCGCCCTGTCTGTGGAGACAGTGATTTTAATTACATTTAATTCCCATTCATTCTGTATGTTACTTGATCCACTCATTGGTTTAAAAGCATATTGATAAATACAGCAGTGGTTTAACCTCTTGCCCTTCTACTCGTCTAGAATTGCATGCAGGCTTAAGTGAGTTTGCCACATTTAGATGTCATACTTTGTTACTTTCGAGAAAGTATTGAGATCCCCGCGAGTTAGTTGAGCCGATGTTTTTCTAGAGAAAAGTCTATATTCCATTATCAAAATAAATAACATGTTGCAGAAGGCTTTCAAGATGTTGGCTTATAGTCAAATTATAAGTAAAGCTTTAAACCTTTATGTTAATCACTATTTTTCAAAAATAATTCAGGAATATTTTCCTGAAGATATTTAACTTGCTTGCTAATTTAGTTAAGTGTTTATCAAAATACATATTTTATTTGACACTGTGCTAGGCACAGAGTATATGTAATATAGCCCAATTCAAGGTGGGACTACAATTTTAAATACATGTTTTTAAAATACGTTTTCTTCAGAAACTAGAATACAATAGAAATATAAAATATTCACATGTTTTACTAACAAATCCATGAATTCAAGCAACGAAAGCAGATTGGATTGGATTCTGGATTGGATTCTGAGACTAAAAGCAAAAAGGGAACTGAAAACAAAAAGGGATGTTTGCTGGGGCAAATGACAAAATTCAAATAGGATGGTAGGATAGTACCAATATCGATTTCCTGACTTGGAGGGATGTAAAGTGGTTATGGGGGAAGGGGGAGTATCCTTGCTTTGGGGAAAAATAGACTGGAACATTTAGGGGTGATAGAGCATCAGCTTGGTACCTTATAATAAATTATATAAATGTGATAAATTATGTAAAAATCCCATACAATATGTAGTTAGGTATTAATTGCATCAGTGTTTCTTTCTTTTTTTTTTTAAGTTACTTTCTTTAAAAAAGATTGTATTTATTCATTTGAGAGAGAGACAGAGAAAGCACAAGGAGGGGAAGAGGCAGATAGAAAGGGAGAAGCAGGCTCCCTGCTGAGCTGGGAGCCAGACATGGGACTCCATCCCAGGATCTAGAGATCATGACCTGAGCCAAAGGCAGATGCTTAACCATCTGAGCCACACAGGGGCCCCTTGGCATTGTTTCGCATATTATTTTTTTTTTTAAGATTTTATTTATTTATTCATGAAAGACAGAGACAGAGAGAGAGGCAGAGGCAGAGGGAGAAGCAGGCTCCCCGCTGAGCAGGGAGCCCAATACAGGACTCTATCCCAGGACCCCGGGATCATGACCTGAGTTGAAGGCAGATACTTAACCATCTGAGCCACCCAGGCGCCCCTCTCATATTCTTTATATCATGGTGTTTACTTTGATTCTGTATATCATAACATTTAGTATAATAATTACATAATTTATAAAAACTCTTGATCAGGTAACATTTTGAGCAAACAATTAATTTTGGTTTGAAGAAAGGAAACACCGTAAGACTTGTTTTTTCCTCTACTACTTTGTGTTTTATTACTATTAACTAGAAAGTTTTGATGGCTATCTATTTTTACCAATGGATCGAATTTTTATTTGCTATAAGTCTTCTGGGTTTCTAGTCCTAAAATATAGATTATAAGTTCAAAATCTAATTAAGGCATTGTACTGCATATAGTATTGTCCTTTTCTCCAACCACTGCAGGGCGATACATTTTTACTTTCTAAATTCTTCTTGTTCATTACTAAGGGTGAAAAATAGATAATTGTTGGTTTTACAAAAATCACAATAGATAAAGAAGAAAACATTGTATTTTTTCACATGTGCATCAAATACCAGGGTTCTGGCTCATAAATCAGGAAGAGCACAGAAAGATACAACTGGAGTCCTTCCTAGCTTCACTGTTACAGCCAAAATCCTGACATTCAGACATATTTACAAGACCCATGTTTCAGAAAGCCCTTATGTGCTTTGAGTGGGCTGAAAAAAAATGTGAAATAATTTTACATGACAACTTTTTCAGAAGGCTGGATGAGGAACATGGCATCCTCCTTGAAAGAGAAAATTGTCTTTGTTTGTATAATAACCATTGCCTTTTGTCCTTTGGGTTAGGCATATAATAACATTGCAAGATTCACTTTGGACCTTTTTAGACTGTTGTCAACACATGCTAGTTGGCAGGCGAGATATGTCTCACTTCTGTAGAATTGTAATACCTTCAAGATGCATCATCCTGCCTTGGGAATGAGGCCAACTCTTGACCCATTTAGATTCCCTTCCAAACCAGCACCTCTGCAAGAGCACCCTGATATTAGAAAATAATGGTAAAGCTAATGGTAATTACATTACCCCCATTTAATGAGCATCTACTATGTCTGAAGTGCCAAACATTCTTGATCTAAGCTAATTTTGAAAGACATCCTTAAAAGAATTATTATTTCCATTTTACAAGTAAGGAAATAGACTCAAAAGAGCTAACCAGCTTGCTCAGCATCATGAGTAGTAGTGGTGAATGAGAAATTTGCCCATCCTTTATGAATCTGGAACTTGTGCCTTTTTCACAAAACCTGTCCGAAGTCAGAAGGATAACAAATGGATACTGGCATGACTGAGAGAAGTTACATAAGGACAACATCAGGATTTTACCTAGATGGCAGATTGTGCTGATTGCAGTGGAGTAGAGAAACACTGGCAAATCCTCTGATATAAGGGCAAAGAACTTTGCTAGATATCTTAATTTTTTTTAAATTGAAACATAATATACAGTGTTATATTGGTTTCAAATGTACAACATATTGATTCAACAGTTCTTTACATTACTCAGTACTCACCATGATAAGTACTGTCACCATCTGTCACCATACAACCTTATTACAGCATTATTGACTACATTCCCTGTGCTGTATTTTTCATCTCTGTGACTTACTCATTTTGTTAGTAGAACTTTGTACTTCTTAATCTCCTTTATTTATTTATTTCACCTCCCCCCCCACCTACTTCCTCTCTGACAATCCCTAGTTTGCTCTGTGTATTTAAGAGTCTGTTTTTTGGCTGGTTGTTTGGTTCATTTTGTTTGTTTTGTATTTTAGATTGCACATACAAGTGGAATTATATGGTATTTGTCTTTCTCTGTCTGACTTATTTCACTTAGCATAATATCCTGTTGTCCCAGATGGCAAAGTCTCCTTCCTTTTTTATGACTGAGTAATATTCCATTGCAACTAGATATCTCAATTATGATGTGTAACTCTGATGCCATTTTGTTAAAAGCAGTGCTTTCTTATATTTCTGTCCTCAAGTCTGTGTAGTACCTGGCATTTGGTAGGTGCCTGGAAGTCTTCACTCAGTAAAAAACAAACAAACAAAAAAAAACCCAAAACAAAACCAAAAAAAAAGTGAATAAACGAGGTAATAGAAAAATAACTCAACAGCATCTTACTGCTATTAGTGACCAGAATTATTAGGAGGGAATTACCAATTAAGATGTCAAGAACAGTTTACTTAATTTATTTTTAACTGCAGTATGGATCAAGGGAGAGGGGGAGGTAGGTTTATAAAGAATTAGAAACAATTTTAAAAAGGGTGCTCAGTCTTGACCTAATGAATTACATACTTAAGCATTACTTTGATAAAGAAATAGACATATAAAAGTAGTGCTCATCTTCTTTCTTTTTTACTCTTTGCAGTTGATTATATTTTTTGCTTTCTCCTTAGTTGGAAATGCCTAGTCCCCATAGATATCACACCTGCTGATTTTATATTACTCAAGTCTCACTTTTTTTTCTTTGTCAAGCCTTCTTACCTAATACCAATCGTACTAAAATAATTTTCATGTTCCTAAATTAGTTTATTAAAAAATTTTCTCCCTCAAGACATCTTCCCTAGTATAATTAACTTACATATATCCATCCTTTGAATTTCATTTTCTCCCACAGCCATTGGGCCTGGTCATCAAATTCTCCAGGGCACTTTTATCTCTCTATTCAAAAACACTCCCATTGGGCGCCTGGGTGGCTCAGTGGGTTAAAGCCTCTGCTTTCGGCTCAGGTCATGATCTCAGCGTCCTGGGATCGAGGCCCACATCAGGCTCTCTGCTCAGCAGGGAGCCTGCTTCCTCTTCTCCCTGTCTCTCTGCCTGCCTCTCTGCCTAATAACTTGTAATCTCTCTCTCTGTGTCAAATAAATAAATAAAACCTTTAAAAAAAAAAAAACACCCTCATTTACATTCTCCCTGTGTTATTAGGTAGCATGTGCTCCAGATGAATTTGGAAGTACCATTTTCTTTAGCCCTCTGGTAATAAACTGGGTTTATTTTTCATCAGTTCCAATATTCATTTTGAACAGAAACTATCAAGATTGTCATTATACTCTTTGCTAAAAGAAGATACGTCTTCCTAAATGTGCTTAAAAAAACAAAAAAAAACAGCACATAGATTCCTTTTCTATAGGGCCCACATTAAAACAGGCCATGAACATAGTCCATGAGGTATGGTTTCCCATCTCTGCCAAGAGTTCAGCTTTCTGTTCTTCCCATTGAGAGTTGGGAGCCAAATGTGCACCAGTAATGATTAATGAAGTAATGGTGTCCCAAACTGTATTCAATTTAATTTCTGGTTTCACAAAACTTACAACACCATAAGTTCCCAAATTATAACTTGTTCCTAATATTTATGATGTATATAAATTCTTTATTACCTCACAAAGAAATACTATAGCATAAAAATAATCAGCATTTTTCTCTAAACAGATCATATTTCTGAATTAATTTCTGAAAACATTCTTAGCAGGAAAGGATACAAGGAGTTGGGGACTTTCTGTGTCCCTTGACCTTTGATTCCTGCACAGAGGAGCGAACTGTCCTCCCTAGCCCTCATTTATCTTCTATAGTTCTGAGTCATTGTAGAACATTTTCAAACATCTTCTGTTTCCATACCTTGCTTCATTTGCAAATGTAAGGACATAAACAATATTTTCAAATAATTTTTTAAAGAAAAAACTCCATACCTGTGACACAGTTAAGTCTAAACACTGTATACTTTACATCTCTACCATTTGACTTTTGGGTCTTCTTAATATTTTGGTCCTTAAGATTTCATGAGATATACTGAATACTAATTACTAGAGTATTGTGCCGATGGCACAGGGAGAAAATGTTTTCTTAGTGGGCCCTTTAAAAAATGTGGATGTGGAGGGAGGATTGCTCTTATTCCATCCTGACAGGGATGGTGGGTTTAATAGGTTCCCTGGAGCTTTTCATCACATTATAACTCTTTCTGCGATGGTCAGTTTGGGTCCATATTATGTGACCTGACTTTCAACTCATCTGAACTGCCATCAGGCTGCTCAGGAATCGAGGGCTACTGGATAGTTCTGTTGTTTTCCCAATTGGAAAACAACAGTCCTGCGTGAAAACTCCTGACATTGTCCAGATTTGTGCTCTTTAGAGCCAAACTGAGTCAGACGGATACCTGGAAGCATCTTTGCCTGCTTAAAGTAATGTGGCTGGAATGCCTTATCATAATGTAAATCTGTGTTGCTTTGCTCTACAATAACAGCGTGTCTATCTCTCACCATCTCCCAGTCCCAGAGGTTGAAACTGTTATCACATCAACAGTGCTCCTTTCTCAGTTCACTTGTATTTGCTCGTCAGCATTCCTGCAGAAAGGACAATGTCTCCTAAATGTTCTCGCCAGACCCAGTGCGTGGTATTTAAATTAAGAAAGCTTAGACATGTCTGAAAGGAGCTGAGGTATTGCATCCAGCCTTGCCAATCCACTGATTAAAATTCTTGCCAAGTGTTACATTATGCACAGCTTCCTTATTTTGGCTGTAAATTTCATTGCATATTTTTCCAGGATGAGAAAGTTTGTACTTTTTATTTCATAAGCTCATGTAATAAACACAGCTTTCTTCAAAACCGTTTGAGGTGTTGGATGCGTGTGCTATGTTAAAATATAGGGCTTCTTTGTGGAGGAAAGCGCATGTGGCCTGTTTTAACTTCTTCCACAAGCATTTTAGATGGGGTAAAATGGTTCCAGTGGGGAAAAAGAAAATAGACATTTTGATGAGCAGGATTATCCAAGCCATGGCTTTCTCCTCCCTGACATCTCTTTTCTATGAATTTGAAGAGTAAACAAAACTTTCTTTATTGGCACAGAGAAACCCATTTACCCCCTCCCACGTCCACCACACCCTGCCCAGCCATGCGTTTTTTATTTTTAATGGGTGACATGTGAATCAAAAGTTCTCATCAAATAGAACTTTCTCTAGCAGAAAACTTTGTGAAGCCTTCTTCACATTCACTTGCCATTCTCATGAGAAACCTTCAGTGTTTTGGAGAGGGAATGCATAGGTTTAGAAGGAATTTGTCTAGAAGAGGCTATAAAACAAGCACTTTGAACCCAGCGACTAGGCCTGCATTGGAAAAGGGGAAAGAAATGGGAAGTTTTGCTCCATTTGCTTCCAGAAATATATTTTCCTTTGGCAGCCGCCTTGTAGGAGGAGGGCACCTTTGAGGGTCTGGAGGTGGGGAGCTTAACTGACATTAAAGTGAGATAGACCTGGAATTTGGGGATTGAATGCCCACCTGCGGGTCAGATTAGCACTAGGACCCTCCTTTAGGTTCCACTAGGCAAATTGCTACTTTAGTTCCCAAAAGAAATAATTCTGAATATCTTTCTTTCTTTTCTTTTTTTTTCTTAAGTGGAACATATTCTGGAAAAAAATAATCTCAACCTGTTTATTTAGAAATATTTTAAGTGTATACATGGGAATGAAATTTTAGTTCCAGAAATTACATGTGACACTATTCTGTTCTCATATCATTTTAGGTTAAATATTGTTTTGTAATACTAAACTCTAGTTTACTATGTGGTGCTTTTTCCCTTTTTTTCTCCTTAAGAACTTTTACTAGTATATTCCCATTTGAGTTTAGAATTGTAAGGAAAAATCTTCATCCATGAAGGAACATATATTGAATTTTTACTGGAAAGAAATAAGGGGATTTCATCCAAATTGTAAACTATTATAAACCTCATTGATTGGATTTTTCCTATTTAAAAAAAAAGCCAAGCCTTTTCTAAAAATTAGTCTTTTTTTTTTTTTTTAAGATTTTTATTTATTTATTTATTTCACAGAGGGAGAGAGATCACAAGGAGGCAGAGAGGCAGGCAGAGAGAGAGGGGGAAGCAGGCACCCTGCTGAGCAGAAAGCCCGATGCGGGCCTCGATCCCAGGACCCTGAGATCATGACCTGAGCCGAAAGCAGAGGCTTTAACCCACTGAGCCACCCAGGCGCCCTAAAAATTAGTCTTTTAATAAGTGTTCAACTTTTTCTTTACTCCAAAAAATGTCAAAAAGAAAGAATAATTTCGTTGCTTGACAGAATGATCACAATTTTGCCCTTAGGTTTCTTCTTCACATAAGATTATCCCTCAGACCTCCTGTTGAAAATAAATAATGGGAGAAGAGAAAGTTGATATTTGGATTGGGGCAATGAATGCCATCTTCATGTGTGGACTTCGGGGAAAAGGGCTGCTTGTTATTTATCTCTTCTCCAGACCTACCGATATACTGAGTCGTTAGTCCTTATTATACTCAAGCAGAGTGAGTGGCAAATAGTTTAATTTACCAAAATAAAGACTCTTTTGTATATGTCAAGATTTTACATTTTTGCAAAAACATGTATATGGACTGGCTTTTATCATTTTCTTTCAGACAACAAATTAAAAGTTCAGAGAGATTTCTTTTCTTTTCTTTTTTTTGTACTAAAGATTTTTAATCCTTTATCATCTCACCTGAAACCATTAGTATTTCCTGAAGCAGATGGGAGTATGAACCACAAAATGACATATTTACTTCTTTGTAGGGAGAAAATGAGGAGAAAAGATTCTATAACACGATTGAAGTTTAAAAGCTGAATTCCCTGAAGAAAGATTACCTTTCTCCATAGGTCTCATTTTTTGATAAAACAAACGAGGTTGTCTTAGAAGCATCTGTTAACATTGACCTACATCATCCCTAGAGTTGAACTTGTGTCCCCAGCCACTGGGAAGTTTCTGATAGAAGAGGAAGTATGTAAGTTGATTCATTTTTTATTTCTTGGAAAGAGAGAGGGCTCTCTGACATTGTATTTCTGTTTGACCTACTCTCTATTAAGAAGACCTACCCAGAAACAAGAGCACAATCTATGCCTTTAACCCAGGCAAAATCACACTCTAGAAGCAGATCTATTAGGCTGCCCAAGAACACAGTCATTATTTCTTCTTAAGGTCAAAATTTACATGAATTCTTAGATTCTGTTAATATCAGATTTGAAGATTATTTTGAGGAGTTATTCTTTCAAGGAATATAATATTAAGACCTGCCGTTTCGTATTTCCTTGAGAAGGGTCTCTGTTTGGGTTGGAGGAATGTGGTTACCCTTAAATAAGAACTGAGTTGGATATTTTTATCTTCCCAAATTAAAAGAAGAAGAAGAAGAAGTGGGGTTTATTACTGAACTCTTGAGGCACCAACTAATATATCCTTTGCCTGAAAATCCCTGTCATCTCTGATCGCAAATTTACCCTTCATCACATTCTGTGGACTTCCAGAGAAATATGACCCTCATTCTCTTCTCTGGATTCTTTAGTAGCACCTACGTAGAGTAAACCCAGCCTTATTGATGATGGAAATATCCCTCCCTGCTGAGAGCTGATGAAATAGAAATCATCTTTTGGTCACATGGCTCTCGACTGCCACATTCTAGGTTATTCTAGCTGCCATTCCTTCTTTAGTGGTATGGTCAACACTGCCCTGTGCCCCTCCATTGATCTGTTTGGAGTTTTGCCTCATGTTCCCCTTCCAGTATTTTGTCAGCTCAGAATTTCTTAGTAATTAATACTTTTGTAGTAGTCAAAGAAACATTACTCCTTTGGGATTTCAAGGAACATGTCCCAACTAAATTAAAATGCATACCTACAACATTTAAAGATATCATTAGGTTCCAAGTTACAGAAGTCCCATTCCCACCCCACATAGTGGCTTACACAAGACATATGCTCATTAACAAAAAATGTTTTATCTCACTGAATGAGAAGTATTTCTAATTTGACATCTCCATGATGCCATCACAGATTCAGGCACCTACCAGCTCTTTTTTCTACCATACCAGAGTGTAGCCTTCATGTTCGTTCTCAATTAGATGGTTACTGAAGTCAGGCCACCAAGTTTAAGCCTCAAAGATGGAACAGTAGAAAAACGGTAAGAAAACCTACTACTACTAGTAGTAGATAATAAGATAGATAGATAGATAGATAGATAGATAGATAGATAGATAGATAGATAGATAGATATATCTGCTGTATGAGTAAAACCTCTGTAATGAGATTTCTTGAAAATGCAGTTAATGGCATCTCTTTCCATCTAATTTGTTACTCGTATCTTTTTCATTTTTGAAAGAGCTGCTGGTAAATACAGGTTTTTAGTTGGGTATATAACCAACCCCAATCAATATAGGAATTTTGTTAGTGGGGAAAATGAGAATTGATAGTGGGTAGACAACCAGTAATCGATGTCATAATGACATTTTCTTTGGTCAAGGATGTTTTTTTTCATTTTTTTTTTTAAAGAGAGAGCTTGGATATGTGGAAGGAAATGCATGGGGTTAGGACTTGAGTGATGTGTTTACCATGAAGTTAGCATAGACTAAATATATCTTTATTATAACTTGAATAGGATTTTAAGCAACTTGGCTTTCTCAGTCTCAAATCTAATGATGAGGTAGAGCTCATCGATTCGTAATTTTCCCCAGAAAAATTTTGGAAGGTCTGTTTGTTTCTGGGGATAAATATTCTTTTATCCTCCTTTGAGAGTTCAAATTTAACAAGAGAGACAAAAACCAAAAACAAACAAAACAAAAAACAAACAAAACAAAACAAAACAAAAAAACTGAAACAAATTGTTTCTTGGGTATCTGCACAATTAGTTAGGTCTTAGATTCTAGGAGATAGAAGTATCTTCTAATTTTTAAAGATCAGTCCCTTAGCTTTTATATTAGAGATGAAGAAAGCTAGGTGTGTGGCCCTAAGCTGAAAATTGCCCCAGATTCCTGAGGTAAGAGATGTGTCAGTGTTTATTCTCTTAAGTTTGTCATCTTCTACTGAGATCACAGCCTAGGTCTCATAGTCAAATTGACCAGCAAGATCAAGAGGCTTATGACAGAAGTTAATTTTTAAGTCAGCCAAATGCTGTTTCACATAGCTTAATTCCTTGCATCTGTGAAGCTTCAAGATGTGGATCTCCTTGTCACTATATTGCTTTTTCTAACAGATATTTCTTCTCCTCCCTAAAGGGAACACTGATGCTATTTAGTACCTGACACATAAATCTTCTATGTAGGCTACAGGTGACCTCTAATGGAATTAACTTTTTACCTGATTACTTCAGCTATATTGTTTTTCTTTCCTAAGAGTTTAGGACAGCTATTTAACCTTTTTCCTTTGTATCATTAATTGAGAATGGATTATTACTTTTTATTTTTGCTGATGATGGTGGGCTTTCTATGTAACAGATCACTCCCAAAGTTTGTTGGCTTAAAACAACTATTTATTTAACTCATAATTCTCTAGGTTCACCAACAAGCTGGACAGTTCTTCTCATGAACAGGTCTCACATATGTATATGTGGTCAGTTGCTAGGAAAGTTGAGTGTCGACTAGTCTAGGATGGCCTCAGCTGGGATAACTTGTCTGTTTAGCAGGCTGGCCTGAGCTCATTTACATGTGTTGAGCAGAAGTGTGAAAAGCCTCTTGAGGCTCAGGCCTAGAACTGGCACAGGGTTCCTTCTGTCTCATTCTATTGGCCAAAGCAAGTTTTAAGAGCAGCCTAGATTCAAGGTGTGGGGAAACAGATTCCATTTCTTGGAATGAAGAAATGATGGAAAGAGCTGTAGAGTCAGGTTTCCAAGAGCATGGATGCAAAGATGGAATAATTGTTGCAATTTTCTGTGCAGCAATTGCACTGGTAGACTATCTACCACAGTAACGTTCTTTGAGCATTGATAGAGGCACTGCCCAAGCTAACCACTGTACAAATATTACCTTATTGGGCGCCTGGGTGGCTCAGTGGGTTAAAGCCGCTGCCTTCGGCTCAGGTCATGATCCCAGAGTCCTGGGATCGAGGCCCACATCGGGCTCTCTGCTCAGCAGGGAGCCTGCTTCCTCCTCTCTCTCTGCCTGCCTCTGCCTACTTGTAATCTCTCTCTCTGTGTCAAATGAATAAATAAAATCTTTAAAAAAAAAAAAACAAAAAAAAAAAACAAATATTACCTTATTTAATTAGAATGAGAACCTTAGAATTGTAGATACTAATATTATATTCATTGTGTAGATGCAGAAACTCTAAATTCTAAAACCCTATTGATCACTTTGTCTATTGACTTTAATTTTTTTTAATTGTATACCTTTCTCAGGAAAAATTTTTTGAGCATGCTCTTATAAATTGTGTTTACTTATAAATTATATATAAGTGCTTATTGTCAATCTGTGTGTTGAATATTAGTAAACTTGAAATTCATTCTTATCTTTTTAGATAAAAATTATAAATATCAAGGAAAGTTTAAATATATTCTTTCATCCCCTGTATGGATGTCTTGTGACCTTACTTTGGAGACCATACACCAAAGACCTCTTTACGCCTGAGGTATTTCATGACTACTGTATCTATCTTTGAGTGAAAGAGCATTTAATTAAAATCCTACTTGCTACTGGAGTTCAGTTCTAGTTCCAGTTAATATTGCCTGCTCTAATAACAAACTGTTAAGGACACGGATTCTTTCAATATTTGATTAGGATTCATGGGAGAATATACCTCTAGTTAGATTTAAAGGGGGATCTTCTGGTTTGGTAGAGCCATGACTTATGACTTGGTGCATTCAGTGAATTCTCAGATCACTTGCCACAGGCCCAACTACCCACCATTCTTTGGAGGTTTGTCAAGAAAACAAGGTAGTATAGAGGAGTGATTCTAAAAGTTCTCCGTGGGTAGTGTGCATCTGTGCTATCTGTTGAGATTATTAAATGCAGATTCTGGGGTCCCACTGCTAGGGAGGCTGATCCTCTAGATTTGAGGTTGGGTCTAGGAATCCACTTTTTTTTTTTTTTTTTTTAGGCTTCCCATGCGATACTGACCACGCTTAAAGAGCAGTGAAGCTTGAGTTCATATCTGCCACTTAACAGTGGATGACATTAGACATTTAGTCTTACATTGGTTGAGTTTCTTCAGGTATATAAGATGGGAAAAGTAATAAACTCCAGGACCACCTTGCAAGATTGTTTTGAGAGTGAAATAGGTGGTTGTTTTGTAAAAAAACTTTATAAAAAGTAATACATTAACATGTGACCTATTCCTCTAATATTTTGATCTTCATAACTAAGATATTCTGTATATTGCCGATTACTTTTTATTTCAGTGAAAACATGGTTCTGAGCCTGTCTGTCCTATTCACTTGCCTCCCAAGTAAAGGGACATGGTTATACTTCTTTGCATGAATGGCGGTAAAAGAGAGTAAGGATTAAGAATATAGATTAAGTTTGAGCAAACCTGGATTCTGACCCCCGCTTCTGTGTGATCTCACACTAACTCCTTAGCATCCTCTTCTTTGTTAAGTAGTCATCCTAATAGATCTTACCTGTCAAGAAGTCTATGACGATTAAATGTAATAACCAACATTTACTACATGCTTGCTACATGCCAAGCATTATTCAAGGTGGTTGTCATGTAATAACTCATTTGCTCACAGAAACCCTATGATTTTGAAGAGAGATCCTATAAAGGCCCCTATTTTGCAGATGAAAAAATTCTAAGTATGGGGAGCTAAAGTGGTGGCACTGGGACACAAACCTTGGCTTTATTTTTTTTTTTTTTTTTTTTTTTTTTTTTTTTTTTTTTTTTTTTTTTTAATAT
>LNAC01001411.1:23880-46625 GCA_002007465.1 Ailurus styani | reverse complement strand
CAAACCTTGGCTTTAGAACCATCTTCCTTCCACTTTGCAGCACTGCCTTTTATACAGGGAAAGCTTGCAAGTCACTTAGAATACCAGAAGGTGCATGGTAAATCCTCAAAAGATGTGACATATTATTACCATCATTTGATTTCTTCACAGCTTCTTGCAGAATGCTTTGTGCGAGGTATTTGTTTAATAAATTTATGTTGATTTGATTTGGAAGGAACTCTGTTGTATTCTCTTGGGCTTCTTCTAAAAGATATATTCAATGAGAGAGTCTCTTATTTTTCAGGCTAATGTGATTCATGCGGCTGCTTTTAGATTAAGTTACTGTCTTTTATTTACAAAAGAAGATTAAATGAATATGTACAGATCTAAGAACTTCAAAATTCCCCTTGTTAAAAACTTTAAAAATTTGTCTTTGTAAGACAAAGAAGAGAGCTCATAGGGCCAATTTATAAAATAACTGGATTTTGCTATATAATATGTTTAGTATTTTTCAAAACACGTATTTAGAAATCATCCCTGGTTCTTTTTTTTTTGCTAGCTCTTACACTTACTGGTTCACTGTATCTGAAGGATTCCTGTTCAGTGCTTTGTGGCTTGCTTTTCTTTCCTATTTTCAGGATCAGTTTGTTTATCTGTATGTAAAATGGAGAGCTTTACCCAAAGACAGCCAAAAAGGCGGACTGGAATGTATGGGGTAAAACAAATCTAAGGTCAGAAAAATTGATGTGGTTTCATGTCCCAACTTTTTTTGTTTTTATTTTAGCTATTTAAATAGTGGGTTAAGACAATCCTATAAAAACATACTCAAACTCTACACTCTACTGACAAAAGCAAAAAACAATCCCCCCTCAAGCACAACCGAAACCCATCTTTCTACCCCAACCGGAAACAGTATAATTCTCTAGGCTATGGTGTAAGGAAATCTACCCAAGATGGTATAATTAATAGGCTGAAGCCTTCTGGATTTAGATGTTGTTAGATAACTGGGGGAAATATGCCAGGAGTCAAAGGCCCTTGCCTTAGTTAACCATCTGCCTGTAAGCATTTTGGCCTGGCTGTCAGGATGGTAAAGGCAGGTTTGTCAGTAGAGCAGAAAACCCGGTTTTTGGAAGAAGTTGCAGCCAGACTCCTCTTAGCCCTGATGAAGAGCAGCTCTATGAGTACCTTCAGTGTTCACTCCATTCCTAGCTGATCATACACAGATAGTTTTTTAGGCAGTCCTCAGCCTTTGTCTTCTATTAGTCTGGTTTTAATCACAAAGTGAGAGGAACAACTATTTGAATGAATAAGACAGGCTGGCTTTGGTGTTCATGGAGTCCTCAGTGTATAGCATGATTAGGAACTCTGAGGCATACTTAAGGAAATGAACTTGGCTAAGATAATATGTTCATTATGTAGTAAACTCTAAAAATATTTTTGCATATAAGTTTAAAAAATAGCAGTAATTAAGCTGAATGAAAATTATCATTGGAATATTTACAGTAGAAATAAAAGTATGTCAAATCAAACTGCTATAACAAACATCCCCAAATCTCAGTGGCTTTACATAATATAATTTTGCCTGTCCCTGGATTGACAGTCCAATATGGGGGGTCCATATTGGACAGTCCTATAGTGGGAGCGAGGTGGAGCTCTGTTTCACAGAGTCATTTAGGGATTCAGGCACTTTCTGTTTAGTTGCTATACCATCTGTTGGGGAATTAGAGTCTTCATGCAGGCATGCATGCAGACAACAGAAGATGATGTGGAAGACTGGGTATAGGAGTTTTAGGGATTGGACGTAGAAGTAGTTACATCATTTTTACTGATACTCCTTTGAACAGAACTCAAACTCATAACCTCACATAACCTCATGACAAGGGAGGCTGGGAGTCACTTTCTAGCTGTATAACTAGAAAGAAAAATAAGTGGACTTCAGTTAACATATTTATTTATGGAGCTTAGTCATCTTTTCTTCTGTTTTTCCTGTGTGAATATTTCTTTTATAGGATAAGAGGCATGGGTAGTCCTATTGCTTTCTGGAAAATTGTGCTCAACTATTGTTTCTCATTTAGACTTCTGGTCTTGAGTTTTTTGTTTGGTTGGTTTTTGTTTTTGTTTTTTGGTTGTAATTGGATTTAGACACTTTGAGTCAGACTGAATACCTTCTATGGCAGTGTAAATGCTGACTGTTGGTCCACTATCCCCTCCCACCTGGAGACTAGGGGTGGGAGAAATAGAAAAAGTGCTGCTGTGTTACATCTCACATCTTGCCACTACCCAGCCTGATGCCTTTTTAGGCTGACCCTAAAAGAAGGTAAAGGAGCAGATTTTCTAGTGGGCTGCATCAGAGCCGAGGGAAATGGATGAATTTTCAGATTCAGTGAATTGTTAACACATTTAATATGGAAGCCCATCACTAGATTTGTGATCACAACATTGTGGCTCTGTATTTAACTTTGCTTTTCCATTTCTGGTTCTTTGGATTTAACTAGCCTTATTATTTCTTCAGTACTATTAAAAACAAAACAAAACAAAACAAAAACCACTGCACTAATTTTCTTCCCAGATTTAGTTGCATTTAATTCAACTTACAAAAGTCAGTTCTTACAAAATGTCAGTTCTTAAGACAACTAGGGATATAGGGGCTCCTGGGTGGCTCAGTCAGTTAAGCGTCTGCCTTCATTCAGCTCAGGTTGTAATCCCGGGGGCCTGGAGTGGAGCCCCATGTTGGGCTCCCTGCTCAGCGGGGAGCCTGTTTCTCCCTCTCTCTCTCTGCTGCTCCCCCTGCTTGTGTTCTCTCTCTATCAAATAAATAAATGAAGTCTTTTAAAAAAAAAAAGGTTACTAGGGATATAAAAAGAGTAAGCCACCTTCTGTACCTTCAAGGAACTGAATGACTAAAGCAGGAGAGACTTTTTAGCATATAACCAGTCTGCTGTGTTTATGCAATAGCTATAAAATAATTTATTAGTATGAAAATAAGGGTACACGCTAGAATATGGGTACATAAAAAGACATTATTGTGTCCTGTAAATGTTGTGAATGGCTTTTTAGAGGAGGAAACATTGGAACTACAAGTTGAACAATGAGAAAGACCTTGCTAGGCAGGAAACAGGGGAGGGGTAGCTGAATATTCTGGGTGGAGAGCACTTTGCAAAGGAAGTCGTGTTGTGTTTAGGGAATGGTAAGGATTTAGATGTGTCAGTTTACGTGATGCCAAGGGAGTGAGAGTGGGATGATGTGAGGTTGGGAGGTTAAGTTGGACCCACATTTGTGAAGGGTCTAAAGACCATAGTTTGTAATTAAGGGTTTTGTAATGTAAGATATGGGAAATAGCAAGCATTACTTTAGTATGGAAGTGATGAAATCAGATTTGCATTTTAGGAAAAATAAGTTGAGCGAAAGAATTGACCATAAGTTAGAGAATTTTAAAATCTCATACTGAGTTTGTATGTTTAGAGACATTATTTATTTTTTGTCTTTCGAAGACACAACAACCCACTCTCAAGTACAAAATTGATACAGTAGGTAATACCATTTCCTTTTTTCTCCCATGTCTCCCTTTTTCCCAAAGGCCACATATCACTCTAAAATAATATGATATCATGTTTTAGCCAATAGAAAATGCAGTGTATACTTCCAGCTTCTGATAATGACAGACTAGCTTGTGTCAGAGTAGACTTCCTACCAATAGTAATTTAAAATTCTTGACAAAAATATAAAAGCAGTGACAGAAACTGTTTATTGGCACTAGAGAGCAACTAAAAGCAAGCTGAAACTACAAAGGATTTTACCTTGGATAGAAGAAAACCACACTGGGTGAGATCCATGTTAAAATTGCTTTGACCCCATGGGCCCTCCAGGCCCCACATGGGAAGTAGCTGATAGGGCTCCAAGGAAAAAATAGTAGTTTTACTGGCTTTAGGGATCACAGGACTGAATTTAGGGTTGTCAGAATGACTAGGAATTGAGATTAGGATTCCTGAAGGGAGAGAGTCACAGAGGAGGGAACCCTCAAATCTGTAAATGAGTACCTGTGATCTTTGGCAGAGCCTTAAACTGTACATGTACAGATGAAGAGTCCAAGACCCCAGGAAGAAAATGAGAGCTAGAAGGATGAAAGAACTGAGCCGAACATCCCGTTTCTCACTTCGGGAATATAGAGTTTAGAATTTTAGTTCCCCCGAGTTAGAGGGAATTGACAAACACCTGGGGTTTTCTGTTGAAACTCTGGAAGGTTCATGCTTTAGGAGTGAAGACCACGTCTTAGAAGTAAGGGGAAAACTGGAGCGAACCTGCCTTAAAACAAAGCCTAAACTCACACCTCCGTGTTACCTGGCAGTAATCTAACTGCTTGCCAGAGCAAACTTTAATGCTGTTTGGAGGAAGGTAATATAATTTAAAGCCTTTACAACATATTCACAGTGTTTATATGTCATCAGTAATTACTGGACATGCAAAGGAACAAGAAAATATGACCCAGAGTCATGGGAAAAATTAGTCCATATAAACAAACTCATAGGTGACATAGACACTGAAATTGTCAGACAGGGTGTTAAAAGCACCACGCAGAACTTGTGAAGGCATTTACATGAAAAGATGGGTGAAGAAATGGGAAAAATCAGGAATGAAAACTGTAAGAAAAACAACCAAGGGAAAATATCAAGATCTAAAAAATAAATCTCTGAAATTAAAAAGAAAAATTGGATGGAACTAATAGCAGATTTAACACAACTCAGTAATAAAAAGATAATAAAAATTAGCAAAAGACATGAGCAGACACTTCCAAAAAGAGTATATATGAATGACCAAGAAGCACTTGGCAAGATAGTTAACATCATTAATCATCAGGGAAAGGCAAATTGAAATCACAGTGAGATACCCCTTTTATCCATTAGAATTGCTAAAATTAAAAATGCTGACAACACCAAAGTATTGTCAAAACTTGAACTCTCAGACTTTGCTGGGGGTACATGTATATTGGTATAATCATTTAGGAAAACTGCATATTAGTTCTTTATAAAGTAGAATATATACTGATCCAGCAATTTTATTAACAGTTATTTGTCCAGTGGGAATAAAAACATATGGCCACAAAAGGACTTATAAAGTATTCAGATTTATTCACAATAGCTAAAAACTGTAAATATGCTACTGCCTATTTATAGATGAATGGATAAAGAAATTATGGTATTTTCAACCATGGCATATTACTTGGGAATAAAGAGGAATGAAGTACTTCTGCACGCAACAACACAGATGAAATTCAAAAATAAGCTGAGTAAAAGAGCAAACCTCCACCTTCCATCTCTTATATGAAGTCTGAAATTATAAAACAGGCAAAACTTAGGGAAGGTGATCGAAATCAGAAAAGGAGCTCTCTCTGTGGGGTGGGGTGAGAAGGGAAATTGGATGGAAAGGGCACAAGATAACTTTTTGGGTTGTTGGAAACATTTTGCATTTTTATTGGTATCGTGGTTACATGAGTATACATGAGTACATAGCTTTGTTATGTATATACTCATCCAAACTGCATGTTTGAAATCTGTGCCTGATTGACCATTACAACTCATAAGTAGAATTGATGGGAACTGAAAGGCAATGTAATGTGGTGGTTCAACATGCCACATGCAGGGATTGAGGTAAGACTACCTGGATTCAGGTCCTGAAGGCAGTGAATTATAGTGGGTCGGGGTATGGTTGCTCTAGCAGATAAACCTAAGGTTTTGAATCACATTGCCAATATTTTATGAACATTGGTAGTTTACTAACATCTTCTAAGCATCTATAAAATGGAAATGATGCAATTAGAGTCTGCTGGTAGAGTTGTCGTGAGTATAGTGGCTGGCATATAGATACATTCAAGAAATTTAAGCTGAAGTCATTATTATTAAATAGCTCTTCAGCCATTCTTTCATTGCTCTAATGCAGTCTTGAATGCTGGTATACATGAAGATTTTGAGAATTAGCTATCTACAAGCTGCATTATATTTCAATCTAAATAATGCAGACAGTATTTGACAGCGTATGATTAAATATACTAGCAAGTCCAATTTTAATTATCCATTTCAAACGAAATAACTAATTATCTCTGTGCCAAGAAAAAAAAAATGTTCAATATAAAATACTTCTCTTCCCCCCCCAAAATAATAAAATACTTCTCTTGAAGCTCTTGTAAAAAAATTCAACCATAAATTAGGACCTAATTTTTTTTCCTAATAGTCTCACCCTCTGTTTCCCATCTCATGATCACTTTTTATATTTTGGTATATCTCTGGGGTGTGTGTGTCTGCGTATCTGTGTATAAGTGTGTGTGTATAACTTTGTAAGCAAAATTGTGACTATATGATTTATATACTCTTCTAAATCTGACATTTCACTTCAAATCTTCCCATGTTTAGGACTATTTGCATATAGAGTTGGCCCATTCTTTTTAGCAGCTGCATAATAGTATTGCGCTGATGGATTTTGATTTATATAACTAGCTCTCTGAGAAGTTCCAAGTTTCCACTATTATAAACAACTTTGACATTCTTAAGGGTTATAGCTTTTGCACTTGTGTTAATTACTCCATAGAATAATTTTTTTTTTTAAAAAGTGGAATTCCTACGTGAAAGAGTTTGAACAAAATTTATTAAGCTTTTTTTGGAAGAGAAAAATTGTATGTGTGAGTACATGTATGACTGAACAGTGAAAGAACGAGCATTGGAACGTTGAAGATTCTCTGGGTCAGTTATATAGTGTTGTGGACTGTGGAGGGGGGGACCTCTTTTGACCTCTAATATCCTGGTTTATTTTTACATCCCAGCTTACTCTTACTCTCTCTGTCTTTGTCTCTTTACCCTTCATTTAGCCATCTTGCATTTCCTTTCAGTCAAAGGGGCCCATTCAACAACTAAGAATGCAAGTTTTCAATTTCCTAATATATGTGCATATGATCTTTGAGCCTTCTGTCTGTGCACTCACACCTGCCCCATCCAGTCATAGAAAGTTTTAATTTCCAACAGCATCAGATTTGTGTTTTCAAAAGGTGAGTCTCACTGTGTAGGTCAGATGTGAAGGGGAAGGATGAGAGGCCAGAGGACTGATGAGACTTGGGTTGGTGAAAGGCAGGAAGCTGTTCATTTAGGGGAGGGAGGCCAGGAACAGCTGAGGTGCTTGGCTTAGTTCTGTCAGGTGAGTGAATGTGGTTTTACGGGCGTTTACCAAGACCCAAGCTACCCTTGTGTATCTTCTAGTACTCTGTCAACCTGCAGAAACTCCCGCTGTGTTTGTGTCCTGCTGTTGGGGGAGGGGGAGCTCTGAGGTCTGGTTCTTTTTTTAATGGCTTTAATCCTACTCTCAGTTTTGAGGTGAGTACAGCTGTTTTTAGAATGCTGTTCTAAACACTTCTTGGCCTTTTCCTTCTATAACCTGTGGTATGTTACAGGCAATACTTACCATCTTGGGAGACAGAACTGTTAGCATTTCTTTTGCACCGTGTGTTCAGTGACCTCAAGTTGATAGTTTGAAATTGGACATAGTGGGGATATTTACACAATTGAGATTGGAAAAGGCTACAAATCAGGGATTCCCCCATCCCAAGAGACACTGTTGTTTAATGTTTATCAGCACACTACATGACTTCTGTAACCCTTCTACCTCTGCTCAAAACACACACACACACACACACACACACACACACACACACACACACACACACACCCATGAAAACATAGTGTTTGAAGGATTGGGCATCCTGGATTTTCTTCCTTGAGACTAAGGTGATTTTCAAGAGAAACAAATTGGGTTCCTTTCCTCATCCTGTCTCCGGTTTTGCATTTCCTTCCAAAAGAACAAAAATGAGCTAACTTTTTTTCTCTCTCTCCTAGTGGATGGCTGCATTCACAGAGCAGCTGGCCCATGTTTACTGGCTGAATGTCGTAACCTGAACGGCTGTGAAACTGGACATGCAAAAATCACATGTGGCTATGACCTGCCTGCAAAATGTGAGTACAACTCTTGTGAACACTGTTTCCACATCAGCTGAGCAGGCTTATACAGTTTTATCCCTCAAGTGTTTAACTAGAAAAGAAAATGGTAGTGGCGATATTTAATTAAATGTGCTTATATTTGGATTTTGTACTTGGTAATAAAATGTGTGTTCCAAATATTTCTTCAAATATATATGTGAGTGTAGGTGATTTTGTTCAGGTCTTCGACAGAGTGTTTTTGAAACAGAGAAATAAAAATATGAGCAAAATATACATTATAGTATTTAAGTGCTGTGGAGTGACAGCTTCTGGAAATGATGCCAATTTCTTATTCCTTGTTCAGGTTTCTTGATTGTGGATGTGTTTAGAGCAAAGGAGATCAAAGTGATGTATTGTGTTTTCAGCTGCCATGTAAAGGCTGATTGGCAATTACAGCCAAGGCATCTGTCACACTTTGCTTTCAGGAAAAGCCAATGGAATGTGGTTGTCAGTGTGAGAATGTATTTGCTCTTTGAATGTGGAATGGTCAAAATTTCCATTATATTTGAATAGAGAGAAGTATTGCATTTGATTGACCTTGTTGCCTAGTCATTTAGCCAACCGAGTGGGGTGGTGTAGAATAAAAATACTGACAGAGAAGCTGGTTAAAGGCACAGATTTTTTTAATCACATAATCTTCAGGGCTTGGCGGGTGGAGGTAAAAGGTTTCATTGCGCTGTTAAGGTGTTCATTGATCTGGAAATTGGGACACCAGTTAATTGTTTATTCTATTCATCTGCTTCTTATGATACTGCCTGGGTCTGTGAATACAATTTATGCAAAAATGAAGTGAGTTTTTTTTTTCCTGCAGTAGAGAAAATGTGAGTAAAAAATTTTAACACAATCTGTAGGATACTTCTTGGGCTCTGTACAGACAGGTTGTTTAAGAATGAACTTCCTATGGATATGTGTGAGTGGAGAGATAGTGTGTTATATTTTAAAGATTAGTTTAAGGAATGTTTAAATCTGAGGTTTTGTAGTAAGTGTCATATATTAAAATGATATTTTGTATTTATAGGCATTATTAATACTGCATTTTGTATTTCTCACAGTGGGTTCTAGTGAATGTATATCAACTATATACTGTTTAATTTTTCCTTCAGTGACTTCTCACTTTTCTTTTTAGCATTTTTACCTTGTGTGAAAGAGTCAAATCATGTGCCAAATGGCCCCTCACTGCCACTTGAAATGTGTGTCAAGTAAAGTCCTTTGTGTACAGTGGTGTTTGAAATAGTTCTCCCTTTGAGTCAGAAAACCTGAGTATTAAAGGTGATTTCCCTTTCCAGGATTATATGTCTCTATGTTCACAAATATTGGTCATTTTTTTCTTTTTAACACCATACTACCTTTGTGATATAGCTGATACCACCCTGAGAACAAGCAGATTGTTTACTTATTTATTTTTTTTTATTATTATTTGTCCCAGGGGTACAGGTCTGTGAATCATCAGGCTTACATCTTTCACAGCATTCACCAAAGCACAAACCCTCCCCAATATCCATAACCCATCCACCCTATCCCTCCCCTCCCACCCCCCAGTAACCCTCAGTTTGTTTTGTGAGATTAGGAGTCTCTTATGGTTTTTCTCCTTCCCCATCTCATCTTGTTTCATTATTTTTCCCTCCCTACTCCCCACGACCCCCCACCCTGCCCCTCAAGTTCCTCATATCAGAGAGATCATATGATAATTGTCTTTCTCTGATTGACTTATTTCGCTTAGCATAATACCCTCTAGTTCCATCCACATTGTTGCAAACAGCAAGATTTCATTTCTTTTGATGGCTGCATAGTATTCCACTGTATATCTATACCACATCTTCTTTATCCATTCATCTGTTGATAGACATATAGGTTCTTTCCATAGTTTGACTATTGTGGACATTGCTGCTATAAACATTCGTGTGCACATACGTGCCTCTGAGGGTCACTACATTTGTATCTTTAGGGTAAATACATAGTAGTGCGATTGCTGGGTTGTAGGGTAGCTCTATTTTCAACTTTTTGAGGAAGCTCCATACTGTCTTCCAGAGTGGCTGCACCAGCTTGCATTCCCACTAACAGTATAGGAGGGTTCCCCTTTCTCCGCATTCTCATCAACATCTGTAGTTTCCCGACTGAACAAGCAGATTATTGATTACTTTCAGACTTGTGTCTGTCCTTAAACTAAGAAATAAGTCCTGGTTTCCTACTGCTTTACTACTTTCTTTCTTATGTGTTAAAGCATAAATAAGAAATTCTTTCACTCTGAGGTTTTCAAAGACAGATAACCTCAGTATTACTAAATATGACCCAGTAAAACGGTGGCATTAGTGTATGGGTGGATGCCACAACGATTCTGTCTAATGTTCTTGCTCCCATCTGACATCCCTCCAAGTCGTCCAGCTTAGTTCAGGATTATTGAGGGATATATGAAGACCAATGACACCAAGACCTGTGCTTGAGGAGTTTCATGATTGAGTCATATCTCTGAGCTAAGGTGTGGCTTTCCTGGGTGCGCCCAGGGCCAACTGAGTCTTTGTATCACAGGGATTCTAGTTAATGAAAGTCAGTCCATGGGACTTGGTACTGAATCGCTGTGAACTGAGGTAATGAGAGCCTTATACACATTCAAGTCACTGTGCACAGCCCACAAGGCACATCTAGTAAGAAAATCATCCAGCACCATAGAAAGGACCAGACTTGGGATGGCAATGCCAACTCATGAAAGTCACACACATGGGCTACCTGTTAATAAGTCTTGGTATTTCTCTACATGTTGAAAGATTAGTGATCTATATTAGAAACAAAGAAAAGTAAGGAAAGCAATCAAGCAATATGGAAATGAGTAATAATAGCTTATATCTGTATGCCACTTTATAATTTTTCACAGTACTTTCATAGGCCTTTATATTCTAAATTATATTTTATAAACATTGTGTGTATGTGTGTTCATTTTCCCTTTTCCTATGCCTGAAAGATGTTTTTCTTTCTCATCAATTTGGTTCATCCATTTCAGAGTCATTAACAATCCACAGATGTGCTTTTGTAGAGAGAGAATGAAAGGGAGCTCATTACATACTGTTTGGGTCATTTTCCCCCTCTATATTTAATAATTCCATGACAGTTTGACAGCAGAAACTAGTTCCTATCTGTCCTCTGTGACAGCGGGTTTATCATTATGGGGTACTAAAGCCAGTCATCCAGCCACCAATGATAATATCTTCATGCATCAGCAATTTGTTTGGAAAACGCTATTGTCTAGGTTACAGACAAACTTGGTAATTTTGGACTGGTTTTTGCTTCTTTTATGCTGCTAAATTAATCTATTCATAAGTGCTTGTATTTGAATTAATCATGTTTGTAGTCTATATTCTGTGACTCATCATAACTGGTGGAAAGATAAGCCTCAGAGATTTAGTTTATTCTTCATTGTTTGTTTTGATTTCTTTTGATGTAAAATATCCAATCGTTCTTTTCAGAAGTAATTGTAAGAGTGGAAAGAATATTGGCAAATATTTCATTAAAGGAGATTGCTAAAGAAATGACTTAAGAAGTAGACTAAGGACTGATTATACAGTTGGACCGTTTGGGATCTTCTCTTATACAATATTAGATTCATAATAAAACTTAGATTTCTGTAGAGTTTTAGAAGCTTATCAACATGTGGAGGCTTTCTATTCAGGCTGTCATCATTCTACCAGAGGGCCAATTTCATCAGAGTCACAGTTTTACTGTCAATATCTAGTATAGTGTTTCCTGGGTATGTGCTGAACTAATGTGAATGAATGAGTGATCAAATGAATAGTTTCAGAACTTTTCACCTGGAAAATAGCTTTTCAAATGTTTCTTCTACTAATTCTTTCCCTCCTGAAATGCATTCTGCCTGGTGCTGGTAGATTAATATGCCTAAGTCCAGAGTCCTCATAATTGTCTATAAGACTCTAAGTGATGTGGCCCTCCTTACATCTTGAGCATCATCTCCCTCTGTCCTCTTCCTTGCTCACACAGGTTGCTTTGCTGATCTGCAATGTGTTTACATTAGTGTTACTTCTGCCTGGAATTCTATTCTTCTACATACCTACCTGGCTTGCTTTCTTATGTACTTCAAACCCTTGCTCAAATGTAACGTCCAGTACTGCCCTAACAAACCTGTTTATAATTGCTTTTCTGCTTTATTTACAATTGTTTATCTGTAGTATTTAACCTTCAAATGTGTGGTATCATTTACTTACTGATTTTGTTTTTTGTCTGTCTTCACCTATGAAAATGAGAGCAGAGATTTTTTTTTCTGCATCTTTTTCATTTATTGCTGTGTCCGTACAGGTTAGAAAAAAATGTTTGACACATAATAGGGACTCAAAATCTGTCTGTTGAATGAATGGGTAAAAACTTAACTCCACTCCTCTTAAAATCCTTGGATGGGTCTTTCTTTAAACACAGACTTGTTAGCCTGATTGCCTTTGGTCTTCCATGATTTACTGCCATATCCTGAACTAACATGCTTTTACATGATCTGAATTGTTCACAGTGGTTTGCCTATACACAGGGTCGGTATTTGGGGCCATCTAGAAAGCTCTTTGCCCCTTTCCTGTCTTTTGGACTCAACTCAAATATCGCTTCTGTCATGAAACAAGTCTTCCTTATTGTGTGGGCTAAAAGCACTTTCTTTTTCCTTCAAACTCATGAATACAGCTTGTTAACACGCTGAGGACACTTTCACTACTTTTTATTGTTATACATACAAGCTTTCCACCTTTCTATCTGTTCCTTGTATATAATGGGTGCTAGAGAAACATCCACTAAATGAAATTACATGTTAAAGGTGGAAGATTGGTTGATAATTGGTGATGGGCAAGATGTAAAAAATAATTTATATTAATATCCCTGAGAAATGATGAAATTAGTGTTAATTATCCCTTGGGTTTTTAAATCATATTTTAACATACGTCTAATTCCAAAGTCTCTTGTTTAAGGAATTTACTTTTAATGGTGCTTCTCCTAAGAGTGGACCAAATAAAAATAAAGAAACCGTATCAACTTTATTTAATGATTTTTGGCATAGCTTGGATGTCTTTTCTATTTCTTGACAATGCTACATTTTTTTTTATTAAAGAATTTTATTTATTTATTTGACACAGAGAGAGAGAGAGATCACAAGTAGGCAGAGAGGCAGGCAGAGAGACAAGGAGAGGAGGAAGCAGGCTCCCTGCTGAGCAGAGAGCCCGATGCGGGCCTCGATCCCAGGACGCTGAGATCATGACCTGAGCCGAAAGCAGAGGCTTTAACCCACTGAGCCACCCAGGCGCCCGACAATGCTACATTTTTAGGCATTAAAGTTGAATAATCATGAATGATAAGTGGAAAAATAATTAAAATCTGTGTATAAAATGGTGGGATTTCTTTTATTCTTTAATCTTTGGAAGATATCAAAGAGTAATATTAGCATCCAACTCACAGGTTTTTGTTATTCATCTGAAAGGAGACTGTAGAGCGAGAGACCATAGTATAGCATGTTTGAACATCGTAGAATGATATGGATCAGAATCCTCATTCTATTCCCAGGTACAATAATAATCAGATGATAGTAGCTTAAAAGCTGAAGGCAGAGACTTCAACCCACTGAGCCACCCAGGTGCCCCGAAATCATAGTACTTTGATACATTAACTCATCAGTTCTTTTGAAGTTTCTATGAGGAAGTGACATGACAAGTAATGGTATTTTTTTTCAACACAAAGGGAAAATCAGATACAGAGTGGTTAAATTTGTTGCTCCCAGTAACAAACTATGTCCATGTTATGGGTATGGCAGGTAACTCAAGTATCACCTGGTTAGGGCAAGAGTCTATGGCAGCTGTTGGTTAAGGCCTGTATTACCTGGTTAGGGCGAGAGTCTATGGCAGGTGTTGACCAAGGTCTGCTGCCTGTTTTTCGTAAATAAAATTTTATTAGAATACAGTATCTGTTTGCATATTGTCTGTAGCTACTTTCATGGGACAGAGTCAAGTGGTTGCAACAGTAACTGTATGACCAGAAGGCCTGGAACATTTACTGTCAGGCCCTTACAGAAAGATTTTGCCAATTCCTGGTCTTTGGCAATCCCTATTTTTTATAAAGGAGGAAGCTGAGATTCAGAGAGGTTAAATATTTATTGAATATATGTGATTTAGATCCCTACTGACAAAAGTGGGAGTAAAACACCTGCTGTCTATTTCTTGAGACAGCTCTTGCTTCTGTTGCCCCAATAGAGCATCACCTTGGGAGGATGATCTGAAGCCTTTTAAATCTTTCAAATTATAAGGCCACCTTGAAGAAAAAAAAAATACCTTGAAAAAAAAAAGGTCATTTTTCTCAGTAGGGCCAGATTGGACAATAAATCCTTATTCCTTGCTTCCTCCCTCCAGTAGTGGTAGCTAATATGCTGAAAGGGAGCCTGTAGTCCTAGGTAAATTCAGTTTCTAGAGTAGGTAACTCATAAGATGGTTCTGAGTTAGTCCTCTGAGACGCATGACCTGATTTCAGCTGTCATGGGCTCCACCAGCAGGTGTCTGATTGTGAAGGCAGTGGAGTGGGCATGCTGTCAAGAATATGACTCTGTCAGGCTTTGATGGAGATCTGAGGGCCCTCCTGAGCCCCTTCCAGAATTAAATGACTTATATTACACAAAGAGAAAAATGGCCTTTAAAGAACATAAAACTGTCTTCCTTCCTGAAGAGAGACATGGGGTTGTTCCTCCTAAAACCAACTTTGATTGGCTCGTTTTCCTTAAGTACTTTAGGCATTTAATTACTATTTGAATCTTTTTCTTCATAATTACCACCCCTTTCATATATATTAAGCAGTTTTATACATTTTATCTCCTTATGATGAATGTGGAAGTGAAAAGGGCAGAATGATTGTAATTCTTGGAGTAGTGGTTCTCAAAATTCACTCCCTGGAGTTCCTGGGGATTTATTAGAGATGCAAATTCCTTTGCCCCACCCAAGATCTACTGAATCAAATTTTGTGGTTTTCCAAACTCTTTGAGTGACTTAAATGCAAACTCAAGCTTGAGCAATCACTGACCTAGATAGATGGTGGTAGAATCCTGACTAGAACCCTTGCCTTTTGATTCCTTACCCTAGTCTTGTTTTGCTTTACAACAGAGGCATCTTTTTGGGTTGCAGATTAGGGCTTTCTTTGACGAGAACTCAGAGGTGCTCTTCTTTTCCTTTGTGGTAAGTATTTGTTTCCTTGTTTATTGCCTGCCTTCTCAAATAGAGTAACAGTTTAAGGAGAAAGAAGTCCTATCAGTCTCATTCACCCCGAGTATCCTTAATATCTGACATAGTATCCAGAACCAAGCTCATGGCTTTTGATACATATTTACCAGAGGAATTAATGAAGGCATTGTCTTTGTGATAAGTCATTGTAGCCACTGCAGGAAACCAACCAAGAAGACACTCAAGATAGGACTATGTGATTTCAGAAATCTGCAGAGGTAGGACTGCTACCATCCCAGCATCTCCGTTATCCTCTCACCAGTCATGCTGCTTGCTCAAAGACTCTAGCCGTGCACAAAAGCACAGGGGGGCAAAGTTTGCTTAATTTGTCCACATGGCACCCAGATAACATACCCTTAGATTACTTTCTTTCATTTTCTCTCTCTCTCTCTCTCTCTCTTTTTTTTTTTACACATTGTAATAACATAGATTCCATCTCCAAGTGGCTTTGTGATGAAATAACTAAAAGACTCTAATAGTAAATAGTGTCTTCTAAAAATAACGATATCTTGGAAGCAGCTAGTATTTACATTTTTTTATTACTAGCTGAGCATAGAATAAGCGCTTGTGCGTGGCTTGCGTTATTTGAGATCTTAGCAGGCCTTCAGAGGACACTGT
The DNA here is from genome assembly GCA_002007465.1 of Ailurus styani. Lineage (NCBI taxonomy): Eukaryota > Metazoa > Chordata > Mammalia > Carnivora > Ailuridae > Ailurus > Ailurus styani. The sequence continues at coordinate 30,775 of LNAC01001411.1, read as the reverse complement.
CTATACCTTCTTTTGCCTATGTGATCAATAGGAAATAACAGTGTAAATCAATTCTGGGTAATAATGTAAATGGGCTCTCGAAGGCAATTCCTGCTGTGAAATAAGTAGTTAGCTGTGACACCAGCATTAACCACAGTGGGGGTAATCAGCCTTTGGATGTGTTTAATCAGAGTTATCAGGTAAGATTAAAAAGAGAGCCACTGTTGTGCAGGGATAATCATTTTCAGGATTTAAAAGATGAATATTTGAAGGTGTTCTCATAAATTAAAGTCATCAGAATTGCTTTGAGTATTTTGGGATGCTTTGAGGCCAGGCACAAGCAAACAGGAAAGGTTAATCTCAGAGCCACAGTAGTTAATGTGCAGGAATTGCAGAATACATTTATTGAAATAAATAGTGAATGTTGAGTTAAACGAAGATTTTCCCCCATTGCTAAGATGTTTCTTGAGCTATTACTAACCTATATGATTTGATTAAAAAGTGGGCAACACATAACAGTTTGTAAATTTATTAATTATCCATGCAATTAATTATCAACCCTAAATATTAGACTATATTATGGCTTGATCAGAGGTATTTCCAATTGAAAATATTGATGAAACCAAGTTCTTCCCTATAGAATTAAGATGGATTTTGGGTTAAGAACATTAGACATCAGGGTAGAAAGTCTGAAGAGAGGTCTTAATTCCAGGATATTCTAATTGTTTGGTAAAGTCCCTCAACCTCTGAGCCTAAGTCTCTTCATCTATAATTATCTGGGGATAGTTGTATCTACCTTGGGTGAATTTGTTAAGATGCAGAACCACTTTTTATCAGGGTAAGACATAGGTGTATGACTCCATTATTACTTGTAAAATGCTTAGCATACCTCATTTACTTATTCAATCAGTGTTTACTAAGTACCTACTCTGAGTTAGAGTGCTCTTCTGGAATGTAGAAAACTATAATGAAAAAGCTAATGTTCAAGTACTCTTAGATCTTAGGTTCTTAGCACAGAGAGGCAGATAATAAACACATTCACATAAGAGCAGAGCACCTCAGATCATGGTAAGGGATATCAGGAAAATAAAGAGTGGCAACAGAGTGGAGAGTGGTGGGAAAGGGCTACTTTTCCCATGGTGATTGGGGAACACCACCTCTTGGAGATGGTAATGGAGCTGAGACCCATAAACTACCTAGGACAAATTTATTGCTGGCAAAGTAGAAGCACTTTACTGTAGAGTTAAAAGAATTCACCTTGCCTGATATCTAAAACAAAATAGTCCTTGACTTTGTCAACTGTTCTTCCTTTGTATGGATATTATATTTTAGTTCTGACATATGTATAATCTTAATTTTAGTCTAGTTTTTGGAGCTAATAGAGATCATGGTGCTGCTGCAGCTGCTGGAGTTGACTGGGATTTTAATGATTATCTTATCTGACCTCCTAATTTTATAGGTAAGGAAACTGAGGATAAAAAATAGAGAAAGATTATTTAATTTTTATTTTTTATTTACCATGTAATAAAGGACAGAGCCAAGACTAGAATCTGGGTATCCTGACTCACAGTAGAGTGTTTTTTCTGCTGAAACATACTGCCTCTCCTAGTCTCTTAGATAATACTAAATCTCTATAGGAGTACTATGAGAATTTAATCAACTATTAAGTAAGATGATGTACATGAACATGCTTTTGAAATACCGATTTCTTATTTTATATGGTACTTTATTAAATAGTCATTTTAAGTGAGCTATGTATACATGACATCATGAGGTCTCCTAGTAATGTTTATGACAGTCCATCCAAACATATGCAGGAGTGACTGGTGTTTGAGAAGATATGGAAGTCTCAGATAGGAATTAAGAAAAAATAATTCCATACCATCCTCAAAACTCAGACATTTGTTCCTGCTTCCTCCTGGTATCTTGTTCTCAAAGGAAAGGGAAGAGCTTCAAAAGTCATTATCAGAAACTTAAGATGAAAACTTTATTGGTTTTAAAGATACATCCCCGAGTTCTTTGTTATTTCTCCCCTGGAGAGAGAGGATTTAATTCCCCTCCCTTGTCTGTGGCCTGGACTTAATGACTCCTTTCTAGTAAATAGGATATATAAGAATATGGGAATTACTGAGATTAGGCTACAAAAAGACTATGGCTTCCATATTTAACTCTCTCTCTCAAATCACTCTGTTTCCTAGAGCTGCCATAACAAAATACCACAAACGTGATGGCTTAAAACAGCACTTTATTCTTTCATAGTTCTGGCAGCCAGAGGCCTAGAGTCAGGATGTTGGGAGGACTCTACTCCTTCTGGAGACTCTAGGGGGCAATCCATCCTTGCCTCTTCCAGCTCCTGGTGGCTCCAGGTATTCCTTGGATTATAGCAAGATAACTCTAATCTTTCCCTCCATTTTCACATGGCCATCTTCCCTATTCTCTGTCTTTTTTCTTCTCCTGTGAGAACACTTGTCATTAGGCCTTCCCTATTCCAAAATGATCTCAAGGTCTTAAGATCCTTAACTTAATGACATCCACAAAGATCTTCTTTCCAAATAGGTGTACATTCAGAATCTGGGGCTTAGGTCATGAAGATATCATTTTGGGGTCACCATTCAATCAACTACATACTCTCTCTGCGTGAAGCCAGCTTGCATGTTACAAAGAAGCTCTGAGGAGAAGAAAACCTGCTACCATGTTGTAAGAGAACTCAAACAGCCTCTGAAGAGACTCGTAAGGCAAGAACTCAGGTCTGCCTGTAACAATGTGAGTAAACTTGGAAAAGGATCTTCTGAGATCTGCCAAAAGTCATTAAAGTGAGCTTGGGAGCACATCCTGCAGACCCAGTCAAGCTTTCTGATAGTCATAGCCCCCGTGGAGCTTGACTGCAACAGCATGAAAAACATGGAGCCAAAACCATCCAGTGAAGCCACTCTCAAATTCCTGTCCTGAAAAACCTGTGTAATAACAAATATTTATGATTTTAAGTTTGGGGTATTTGTTACATAGCAATAGGTAACTAATACAACAACTATGGCCATGAAGTTCATTTAATAAGATAAGGAGCCCACTCACAGAATGGTTGGTGTCTATTTTCCTAGCACATGACCTACCAGGCTCAGGGACAGGTGAGGTGACATGCAAGGTGAAAGCAAAAAGAATTTGGGGTAATGTGATAATAAGTGATCTTAAAGTAAAACATGCAACCATACTCATTACCATACCTCTGTCATAGGCAGTGTACTAGACTAGAAAATGGTTATAAATAGAAACTTGTCATTTTTACATGAAATATTTATATTTTAAATTTAGTGTATGTTAAATAGATAGGTAGATTGATTGATTGATTGATGGATAGAGGCAAATAGAACCCAAAATCAGCTTATTAAAGAAGGATTGGGAGAAAACAACACAAACCCAAATACACAATTGGGTATTGATATTTACATGATTTTCCTTAAGTGTCTTTAGTCTTTGCACTTTTACTCAGATGGTCTTTATTGTTAGGAATTGCCATTTTCGTTTTGAGGGGAAAATTTAATTCAGCCTTTATCCTGTGTGGAAGCTATAAGCTGAGTGAAGCAGAGGTAGCTTCCTATTTACGTTTGTGGCAGTGCCCTTCTAAATCTGTTTGCTCTACCAGGTGGTGTGTTTCCCATTAGCTCCTTCATTTGCTAGAACCACCTAGAGTTTGCTCCATTTCTAATCACACGCTATTTGTGAAATCCCTATAATTTCCTACGGCCTTCTGAAGCTTTCCTTTTCCTACCTGTGACATTTTGAAGAAAGATTTATTCCTCCTCTATATTTATTCTGCTTAGCAAAGATCACTGGAGACAACCTTAACTGTATTTTTGCAAATTTTCTTTCAAATTGTGTCTGGACTGTATTTAGAGTACAGTTACCCATTTGAAAGTCTGCGGAGTGCAAGGGGCTATCTTAGAAATTCCTTCCATTTGCAGACACTCAGGTTTTGCTTTCTTACATTGTGACGCATGATGCCAAACTTGTCTTTCCTTACATGGCCAGATGACTGTGTTCCTGTTGTAACATCACTCCTATACCTGGGTGTGTCAGATGCATACATACACGTGTGTTTTCTCACGTACTCCATTAGAAGTATATTCTCATTATGCTGAACACAGCTTTTCTTCTGCATTACAGTGTTTTATGAGAATGGAATTCAGGGATATATTTTTTTCCCCAGTCTGTGGAGCCCTTTAGAAAGCATTCTGGGAGAGTTTGGTTTGTGGGTGGCTTGATGGAACTAGGGTGGAGAGTCTGACGGGATCTCCCAGGAACTCACAGAAGGTGGAGGAAAGATAACTGCTGTGCTAGGCAGGCTGACAGGACTGGGCCTCTTCTACACATCCATGACATATCTTACCGATTGTTTTAAAATTAAGAAAAGCCATTTGGTTTAATGTCCTCTTAATAATATCCAGTGTCCAAATAGTTGAGTGGATGCCAAGAATAATGAGAGACTGAGAAACCCCACCTCAAAGTGTATCCATCAAAAATGGCCAGGGCTCTGTTCATAGAATATTACACAGTTGTGAGATCAATTTGTATAGCTATCCACACAGAGAGAAGTGAAGTTTAGAGAACCACACATCATAAAAGAGTTAATATTTCAAACATCTCTTTATATTTTCTGTTGTCTCTAAAGCAGTGTTTCTCCATATGCCAAATTAACTGGTTGTCATGGGCACCAAACCTGTTACTTTAAATACAATATCACACTCCAGGCAACATTCTATTATTTATGCCTATTGTGAGATTAACCATCACATGGCAATTTTTTTTCTGTCTTGTTTTCATTTTTCTTTTACACTCCATTCAGAAATGATGGGATCAATATTTCAAAGCCTGTATGTGAGATGTTTCTATTTATTATTCACCATGGTATAGCAGTAGCTTTTTATTCATCACTATCCTTGAGGACATACTTTTGGTGACAATGGAACTTTTGGTAAGAGTCTCACAATTACAACAAAGCTGGAAAGATATCTGGAAATCACTCTTTTAGCAACTGAGCCATTTCCTCTCATTAAGGACTAGGCAAGACTTTTCATCCTGTTAAGATTGTATACTTTGCATTTAACAGTCTGTCTGGCACACAGTAGGTGGTGATAAGTATTTCATTCATTCGGAAAACATTGACTGGTTCCTAAGATATGTGCTGGGTGCTTTGGTTATCTTTTAGAAGAGAAGGATGTACAGAACAGGTAGGCATCTCACTCTCATGGAACTGAGTTGAGCTGAGCTAAAATGATTCAAGTGACTTGCTCAAGATCACATAGATATTTAAGCTGTAAAACCTTGCCAAGAATCCAAATTGTCAGATCCTCCATCAATGGTCCTTTGTTCTTTTCCATGGAGATTTTATTTGATCTAATAATGAGGAGGATGTTTATAATAATGAGGGGGATCTAATACTGAGAAGATCTGATGGTGATAACCTTCTTGCCTCATGTTTTCTTGGGGTTTTCCTAGGCAGTGACCAGTGGAAACAGTCAGTGGATTCTGATACATTTGTACCTGGGATGGGGAGGAGGGGCATTGTCCAGTACAGTTAATGTCTAATAAATAAATAAATGTTTGTTTTAGCGTTACTCCTGTACTTGGGTATGTCATATGCTCAAAGTCTATCCCAGGCTAGTGTAGAAAATTATTTTTGAAATCATTATTTTAACCTGGCATCAGGGCACAGGACTTTCTTGACTGGGATCTCATATAGCAGTTGCCCGACATTTTCAATGATACATATTCTTTTCTTTCCCCTCAGGTTTTTATTTAACTTCCAATTAGTTAACATACAGTGCAATACTAGTTTCAGCTATAGAATTCAGTAATTCAACACTTAATGTACAACAAACCAGTGTCCATCACAACTAGTGCCCTCCTTACTCCCCATCAATGATACATTTTCTAATGACATGTAGAACACATCCGAGTAGTCTCTTTGAAAGAGTTTTATGGTCCATATTATTTAAGGATAAGACAGACAGTTATTTGTAAACATTCATTTCAATAATTATTCATGATCTGATATCCGTATGTTTTAGGAAGAAGAACTTTTGAATCTCTGGGTCCTAAATCAGAATGTCAACCATGTATTTTTATACAGTATGAAAACCAATTAAACATAGATCAGTTCATTACTTATGGTTTTATTCTGTTTATCTTCCTTAGCTGCGCCTTATAAAGATAAGATTGACACATATCTATCAGCATCTGTACCGAGCTATATTTCCCAGACATAAAACACATGGGTGGAGTTTTGGTGGAATCCTCTTCTTATTGTCCAGTATTAAGGCCTTTCTACTGTTTTTTTCCTTTTGCTCTGGTATGTTATTGTTGTTGGTGTTTTGTTTTGTTTTTTTTTCTTAGTGCTTTGTAACTACCTCTCAAATTTTTGTTAAGCTATTTTGATTGGCCTGTTGCATAATCCATTTCGAAGATAGAATCTGGAACTTCCTGTGTCAGAATCACTTGACTAGAAATATTTAAGCAGGTATCCTTCCTGTCTGGAACTTTCTTTCCATTGATGGTCATATCCCATAAAATGGTTAAGAACATGGACTTTGATACAAAGGTAATGACACTCAGGGGCACATGCACTCGAATGTTTATAGCAATGTCCATAATGGCCAAAATGTGGAAAGAACCTTGATGTCCATCAACAGATGAATGGATAAAGAAGAGGTGCTATATATATACAATGGAATACTATGCAACTATCAAAAGAGACGAAATCTTGCCGTTTGCAACGACGTGAATGGAACTAGAGGGTATTATGTTGAGCGAAATAAGTCAATCAGAGAAAGACAATTATCATATGATCTCTCTGATATGAGTAACTTGAGGGGCAGGGTGGGGGGTCGTAGGGGGTAGGGAGGGAAAAATAATGAAACAA
>LNAC01001411.1:0-23122 GCA_002007465.1 Ailurus styani | reverse complement strand
CCCTCCCCAATGTCCATAACCCACCCACCCTATCCCTCCCCTCCCACCCCCCAGTAACCCTCAGTTTGTTTTGTGAGATTAGGAGTCTCTTATGGTTTTTCTCCTTCCCCATCTCATCTTGTTTCATTATTTTTCCCTCCCTACTCCCCACGACCCCCCACCCTGCCCCTCAAGTTCCTCATATCAGAGAGATCATATGATAATTGTCTTTCTCTGATTGACTTATTTCGCTTAGCATAATACCCTCTAGTTCCATCCACATTGTTGCAAACAGCAAGATTTCATTTCTTTTGATGGCTGCATAGTATTCCACTGTATATCTATACCACATCTTCTTTATCCATTCATCTGTTGATAGACATATAGGTTCTTTCCATAGTTTGACTATTGTGGACATTGCTGCTATAAACATTCGTGTGCACATACGTGCCTCTGAGGGTCACTACATTTGTATCTTTAGGGTAAATACATAGTAGTGCGATTGCTGGGTTGTAGGGTAGCTCTATTTTCAACTTTTTGAGGAAGCTCCATACTGTCTTCCAGAGTGGCTGCACCAGCTTGCATTCCCACTAACAGTATAGGAGGGTTCCCCTTTCTCCGCATTCTCATCAACATCTGTAGTTTCCCGACTGAACAAGCAGATTATTGATTACTTTCAGACTTGTGTCTGTCCTTAAACTAAGAAATAAGTCCTGGTTTCCTACTGCTTTACTACTTTCTTTCTTATGTGTTAAAGCATAAATAAGAAATTCTTTCACTCTGAGGTTTTCAAAGACAGATAACCTCAGTATTACTAAATATGACCCAGTAAAACGGTGGCATTAGTGTATGGGTGGATGCCACAACGATTCTGTCTAATGTTCTTGCTCCCATCTGACATCCCTCCAAGTCGTCCAGCTTAGTTCAGGATTATTGAGGGATATATGAAGACCAATGACACCAAGACCTGTGCTTGAGGAGTTTCATGATTGAGTCATATCTCTGAGCTAAGGTGTGGCTTTCCTGGGTGCGCCCAGGGCCAACTGAGTCTTTGTATCACAGGGATTCTAGTTAATGAAAGTCAGTCCATGGGACTTGGTACTGAATCGCTGTGAACTGAGGTAATGAGAGCCTTATACACATTCAAGTCACTGTGCACAGCCCACAAGGCACATCTAGTAAGAAAATCATCCAGCACCATAGAAAGGACCAGACTTGGGATGGCAATGCCAACTCATGAAAGTCACACACATGGGCTACCTGTTAATAAGTCTTGGTATTTCTCTACATGTTGAAAGATTAGTGATCTATATTAGAAACAAAGAAAAGTAAGGAAAGCAATCAAGCAATATGGAAATGAGTAATAATAGCTTATATCTGTATGCCACTTTATAATTTTTCACAGTACTTTCATAGGCCTTTATATTCTAAATTATATTTTATAAACATTGTGTGTATGTGTGTTCATTTTCCCTTTTCCTATGCCTGAAAGATGTTTTTCTTTCTCATCAATTTGGTTCATCCATTTCAGAGTCATTAACAATCCACAGATGTGCTTTTGTAGAGAGAGAATGAAAGGGAGCTCATTACATACTGTTTGGGTCATTTTCCCCCTCTATATTTAATAATTCCATGACAGTTTGACAGCAGAAACTAGTTCCTATCTGTCCTCTGTGACAGCGGGTTTATCATTATGGGGTACTAAAGCCAGTCATCCAGCCACCAATGATAATATCTTCATGCATCAGCAATTTGTTTGGAAAACGCTATTGTCTAGGTTACAGACAAACTTGGTAATTTTGGACTGGTTTTTGCTTCTTTTATGCTGCTAAATTAATCTATTCATAAGTGCTTGTATTTGAATTAATCATGTTTGTAGTCTATATTCTGTGACTCATCATAACTGGTGGAAAGATAAGCCTCAGAGATTTAGTTTATTCTTCATTGTTTGTTTTGATTTCTTTTGATGTAAAATATCCAATCGTTCTTTTCAGAAGTAATTGTAAGAGTGGAAAGAATATTGGCAAATATTTCATTAAAGGAGATTGCTAAAGAAATGACTTAAGAAGTAGACTAAGGACTGATTATACAGTTGGACCGTTTGGGATCTTCTCTTATACAATATTAGATTCATAATAAAACTTAGATTTCTGTAGAGTTTTAGAAGCTTATCAACATGTGGAGGCTTTCTATTCAGGCTGTCATCATTCTACCAGAGGGCCAATTTCATCAGAGTCACAGTTTTACTGTCAATATCTAGTATAGTGTTTCCTGGGTATGTGCTGAACTAATGTGAATGAATGAGTGATCAAATGAATAGTTTCAGAACTTTTCACCTGGAAAATAGCTTTTCAAATGTTTCTTCTACTAATTCTTTCCCTCCTGAAATGCATTCTGCCTGGTGCTGGTAGATTAATATGCCTAAGTCCAGAGTCCTCATAATTGTCTATAAGACTCTAAGTGATGTGGCCCTCCTTACATCTTGAGCATCATCTCCCTCTGTCCTCTTCCTTGCTCACACAGGTTGCTTTGCTGATCTGCAATGTGTTTACATTAGTGTTACTTCTGCCTGGAATTCTATTCTTCTACATACCTACCTGGCTTGCTTTCTTATGTACTTCAAACCCTTGCTCAAATGTAACGTCCAGTACTGCCCTAACAAACCTGTTTATAATTGCTTTTCTGCTTTATTTACAATTGTTTATCTGTAGTATTTAACCTTCAAATGTGTGGTATCATTTACTTACTGATTTTGTTTTTTGTCTGTCTTCACCTATGAAAATGAGAGCAGAGATTTTTTTTTCTGCATCTTTTTCATTTATTGCTGTGTCCGTACAGGTTAGAAAAAAATGTTTGACACATAATAGGGACTCAAAATCTGTCTGTTGAATGAATGGGTAAAAACTTAACTCCACTCCTCTTAAAATCCTTGGATGGGTCTTTCTTTAAACACAGACTTGTTAGCCTGATTGCCTTTGGTCTTCCATGATTTACTGCCATATCCTGAACTAACATGCTTTTACATGATCTGAATTGTTCACAGTGGTTTGCCTATACACAGGGTCGGTATTTGGGGCCATCTAGAAAGCTCTTTGCCCCTTTCCTGTCTTTTGGACTCAACTCAAATATCGCTTCTGTCATGAAACAAGTCTTCCTTATTGTGTGGGCTAAAAGCACTTTCTTTTTCCTTCAAACTCATGAATACAGCTTGTTAACACGCTGAGGACACTTTCACTACTTTTTATTGTTATACATACAAGCTTTCCACCTTTCTATCTGTTCCTTGTATATAATGGGTGCTAGAGAAACATCCACTAAATGAAATTACATGTTAAAGGTGGAAGATTGGTTGATAATTGGTGATGGGCAAGATGTAAAAAATAATTTATATTAATATCCCTGAGAAATGATGAAATTAGTGTTAATTATCCCTTGGGTTTTTAAATCATATTTTAACATACGTCTAATTCCAAAGTCTCTTGTTTAAGGAATTTACTTTTAATGGTGCTTCTCCTAAGAGTGGACCAAATAAAAATAAAGAAACCGTATCAACTTTATTTAATGATTTTTGGCATAGCTTGGATGTCTTTTCTATTTCTTGACAATGCTACATTTTTTTTTATTAAAGAATTTTATTTATTTATTTGACACAGAGAGAGAGAGAGATCACAAGTAGGCAGAGAGGCAGGCAGAGAGACAAGGAGAGGAGGAAGCAGGCTCCCTGCTGAGCAGAGAGCCCGATGCGGGCCTCGATCCCAGGACGCTGAGATCATGACCTGAGCCGAAAGCAGAGGCTTTAACCCACTGAGCCACCCAGGCGCCCGACAATGCTACATTTTTAGGCATTAAAGTTGAATAATCATGAATGATAAGTGGAAAAATAATTAAAATCTGTGTATAAAATGGTGGGATTTCTTTTATTCTTTAATCTTTGGAAGATATCAAAGAGTAATATTAGCATCCAACTCACAGGTTTTTGTTATTCATCTGAAAGGAGACTGTAGAGCGAGAGACCATAGTATAGCATGTTTGAACATCGTAGAATGATATGGATCAGAATCCTCATTCTATTCCCAGGTACAATAATAATCAGATGATAGTAGCTTAAAAGCTGAAGGCAGAGACTTCAACCCACTGAGCCACCCAGGTGCCCCGAAATCATAGTACTTTGATACATTAACTCATCAGTTCTTTTGAAGTTTCTATGAGGAAGTGACATGACAAGTAATGGTATTTTTTTTCAACACAAAGGGAAAATCAGATACAGAGTGGTTAAATTTGTTGCTCCCAGTAACAAACTATGTCCATGTTATGGGTATGGCAGGTAACTCAAGTATCACCTGGTTAGGGCAAGAGTCTATGGCAGCTGTTGGTTAAGGCCTGTATTACCTGGTTAGGGCGAGAGTCTATGGCAGGTGTTGACCAAGGTCTGCTGCCTGTTTTTCGTAAATAAAATTTTATTAGAATACAGTATCTGTTTGCATATTGTCTGTAGCTACTTTCATGGGACAGAGTCAAGTGGTTGCAACAGTAACTGTATGACCAGAAGGCCTGGAACATTTACTGTCAGGCCCTTACAGAAAGATTTTGCCAATTCCTGGTCTTTGGCAATCCCTATTTTTTATAAAGGAGGAAGCTGAGATTCAGAGAGGTTAAATATTTATTGAATATATGTGATTTAGATCCCTACTGACAAAAGTGGGAGTAAAACACCTGCTGTCTATTTCTTGAGACAGCTCTTGCTTCTGTTGCCCCAATAGAGCATCACCTTGGGAGGATGATCTGAAGCCTTTTAAATCTTTCAAATTATAAGGCCACCTTGAAGAAAAAAAAAATACCTTGAAAAAAAAAAGGTCATTTTTCTCAGTAGGGCCAGATTGGACAATAAATCCTTATTCCTTGCTTCCTCCCTCCAGTAGTGGTAGCTAATATGCTGAAAGGGAGCCTGTAGTCCTAGGTAAATTCAGTTTCTAGAGTAGGTAACTCATAAGATGGTTCTGAGTTAGTCCTCTGAGACGCATGACCTGATTTCAGCTGTCATGGGCTCCACCAGCAGGTGTCTGATTGTGAAGGCAGTGGAGTGGGCATGCTGTCAAGAATATGACTCTGTCAGGCTTTGATGGAGATCTGAGGGCCCTCCTGAGCCCCTTCCAGAATTAAATGACTTATATTACACAAAGAGAAAAATGGCCTTTAAAGAACATAAAACTGTCTTCCTTCCTGAAGAGAGACATGGGGTTGTTCCTCCTAAAACCAACTTTGATTGGCTCGTTTTCCTTAAGTACTTTAGGCATTTAATTACTATTTGAATCTTTTTCTTCATAATTACCACCCCTTTCATATATATTAAGCAGTTTTATACATTTTATCTCCTTATGATGAATGTGGAAGTGAAAAGGGCAGAATGATTGTAATTCTTGGAGTAGTGGTTCTCAAAATTCACTCCCTGGAGTTCCTGGGGATTTATTAGAGATGCAAATTCCTTTGCCCCACCCAAGATCTACTGAATCAAATTTTGTGGTTTTCCAAACTCTTTGAGTGACTTAAATGCAAACTCAAGCTTGAGCAATCACTGACCTAGATAGATGGTGGTAGAATCCTGACTAGAACCCTTGCCTTTTGATTCCTTACCCTAGTCTTGTTTTGCTTTACAACAGAGGCATCTTTTTGGGTTGCAGATTAGGGCTTTCTTTGACGAGAACTCAGAGGTGCTCTTCTTTTCCTTTGTGGTAAGTATTTGTTTCCTTGTTTATTGCCTGCCTTCTCAAATAGAGTAACAGTTTAAGGAGAAAGAAGTCCTATCAGTCTCATTCACCCCGAGTATCCTTAATATCTGACATAGTATCCAGAACCAAGCTCATGGCTTTTGATACATATTTACCAGAGGAATTAATGAAGGCATTGTCTTTGTGATAAGTCATTGTAGCCACTGCAGGAAACCAACCAAGAAGACACTCAAGATAGGACTATGTGATTTCAGAAATCTGCAGAGGTAGGACTGCTACCATCCCAGCATCTCCGTTATCCTCTCACCAGTCATGCTGCTTGCTCAAAGACTCTAGCCGTGCACAAAAGCACAGGGGGGCAAAGTTTGCTTAATTTGTCCACATGGCACCCAGATAACATACCCTTAGATTACTTTCTTTCATTTTCTCTCTCTCTCTCTCTCTCTCTTTTTTTTTTTACACATTGTAATAACATAGATTCCATCTCCAAGTGGCTTTGTGATGAAATAACTAAAAGACTCTAATAGTAAATAGTGTCTTCTAAAAATAACGATATCTTGGAAGCAGCTAGTATTTACATTTTTTTATTACTAGCTGAGCATAGAATAAGCGCTTGTGCGTGGCTTGCGTTATTTGAGATCTTAGCAGGCCTTCAGAGGACACTGTCTATACCTTCTTTTGCCTATGTGATCAATAGGAAATAACAGTGTAAATCAATTCTGGGTAATAATGTAAATGGGCTCTCGAAGGCAATTCCTGCTGTGAAATAAGTAGTTAGCTGTGACACCAGCATTAACCACAGTGGGGGTAATCAGCCTTTGGATGTGTTTAATCAGAGTTATCAGGTAAGATTAAAAAGAGAGCCACTGTTGTGCAGGGATAATCATTTTCAGGATTTAAAAGATGAATATTTGAAGGTGTTCTCATAAATTAAAGTCATCAGAATTGCTTTGAGTATTTTGGGATGCTTTGAGGCCAGGCACAAGCAAACAGGAAAGGTTAATCTCAGAGCCACAGTAGTTAATGTGCAGGAATTGCAGAATACATTTATTGAAATAAATACTGAATGTTGAGTTAAACGAAGATTTTCCCCCATTGCTAAGATGTTTCTTGAGCTATTACTAACCTATATGATTTGATTAAAAAGTGGGCAACACATAACAGTTTGTAAATTTATTAATTATCCATGCAATTAATTATCAACCCTAAATATTAGACTATATTATGGCTTGATCAGAGGTATTTCCAATTGAAAATATTGATGAAACCAAGTTCTTCCCTATAGAATTAAGATGGATTTTGGGTTAAGAACATTAGACATCAGGGTAGAAAGTCTGAAGAGAGGTCTTAATTCCAGGATATTCTAATTGTTTGGTAAAGTCCCTCAACCTCTGAGCCTAAGTCTCTTCATCTATAATTATCTGGGGATAGTTGTATCTACCTTGGGTGAATTTGTTAAGATGCAGAACCACTTTTTATCAGGGTAAGACATAGGTGTATGACTCCATTATTACTTGTAAAATGCTTAGCATACCTCATTTACTTATTCAATCAGTGTTTACTAAGTACCTACTCTGAGTTAGAGTGCTCTTCTGGAATGTAGAAAACTATAATGAAAAAGCTAATGTTCAAGTACTCTTAGATCTTAGGTTCTTAGCACAGAGAGGCAGATAATAAACACATTCACATAAGAGCAGAGCACCTCAGATCATGGTAAGGGATATCAGGAAAATAAAGAGTGGCAACAGAGTGGAGAGTGGTGGGAAAGGGCTACTTTTCCCATGGTGATTGGGGAACACCACCTCTTGGAGATGGTAATGGAGCTGAGACCCATAAACTACCTAGGACAAATTTATTGCTGGCAAAGTAGAAGCACTTTACTGTAGAGTTAAAAGAATTCACCTTGCCTGATATCTAAAACAAAATAGTCCTTGACTTTGTCAACTGTTCTTCCTTTGTATGGATATTATATTTTAGTTCTGACATATGTTTAATCTTAATTTTAGTCTAGTTTTTGGAGCTAATAGAGATCATGGTGCTGCTGCAGCTGCTGGAGTTGACTGGGATTTTAATGATTATCTTATCTGACCTCCTAATTTTATAGGTAAGGAAACTGAGGATAAAAAATAGAGAAAGATTATTTAATTTTTATTTTTTATTTACCATGTAATAAAGGACAGAGCCAAGACTAGAATCTGGGTATCCTGACTCACAGTAGAGTGTTTTTTCTGCTGAAACATACTGCCTCTCCTAGTCTCTTAGATAATACTAAATCTCTATAGGAGTACTATGAGAATTTAATCAACTATTAAGTAAGATGATGTACATGAACATGCTTTTGAAATACCGATTTCTTATTTTATATGGTACTTTATTAAATAGTCATTTTAAGTGAGCTATGTATACATGACATCATGAGGTCTCCTAGTAATGTTTATGACAGTCCATCCAAACATATGCAGGAGTGACTGGTGTTTGAGAAGATATGGAAGTCTCAGATAGGAATTAAGAAAAAATAATTCCATACCATCCTCAAAACTCAGACATTTGTTCCTGCTTCCTCCTGGTATCTTGTTCTCAAAGGAAAGGGAAGAGCTTCAAAAGTCATTATCAGAAACTTAAGATGAAAACTTTATTGGTTTTAAAGATACATCCCCGAGTTCTTTGTTATTTCTCCCCTGGAGAGAGAGGATTTAATTCCCCTCCCTTGTCTGTGGCCTGGACTTAATGACTCCTTTCTAGTAAATAGGATATATAAGAATATGGGAATTACTGAGATTAGGCTACAAAAAGACTATGGCTTCCATATTTAACTCTCTCTCTCAAATCACTCTGTTTCCTAGAGCTGCCATAACAAAATACCACAAACGTGATGGCTTAAAACAGCACTTTATTCTTTCATAGTTCTGGCAGCCAGAGGCCTAGAGTCAGGATGTTGGGAGGACTCTACTCCTTCTGGAGACTCTAGGGGGCAATCCATCCTTGCCTCTTCCAGCTCCTGGTGGCTCCAGGTATTCCTTGGATTATAGCAAGATAACTCTACTCTTTCCCTCCATTTTCACATGGCCATCTTCCCTATTCTCTGTCTTTTTTCTTCTCCTGTGAGAACACTTGTCATTAGGCCTTCCCTATTCCAAAATGATCTCAAGGTCTTAAGATCCTTAACTTAATGACATCCACAAAGATCTTCTTTCCAAATAGGTGTACATTCAGAATCTGGGGCTTAGGTCATGAAGATATCATTTTGGGGTCACCATTCAATCAACTACATACTCTCTCTGCGTGAAGCCAGCTTGCATGTTACAAAGAAGCTCTGAGGAGAAGAAAACCTGCTACCATGTTGTAAGAGAACTCAAACAGCCTCTGAAGAGACTCGTAAGGCAAGAACTCAGGTCTGCCTGTAACAATGTGAGTAAACTTGGAAAAGGATCTTCTGAGATCTGCCAAAAGTCATTAAAGTGAGCTTGGGAGCACATCCTGCAGACCCAGTCAAGCTTTCTGATAGTCATAGCCCCCGTGGAGCTTGACTGCAACAGCATGAAAAACATGGAGCCAAAACCATCCAGTGAAGCCACTCTCAAATTCCTGTCCTGAAAAACCTGTGTAATAACAAATATTTATGATTTTAAGTTTGGGGTATTTGTTACATAGCAATAGGTAACTAATACAACAACTATGGCCATGAAGTTCATTTAATAAGATAAGGAGCCCACTCACAGAATGGTTGGTGTCTATTTTCCTAGCACATGACCTACCAGGCTCAGGGACAGGTGAGGTGACATGCAAGGTGAAAGCAAAAAGAATTTGGGGTAATGTGATAATAAGTGATCTTAAAGTAAAACATGCAACCATACTCATTACCATACCTCTGTCATAGGCAGTGTACTAGACTAGAAAATGGTTATAAATAGAAACTTGTCATTTTTACATGAAATATTTATATTTTAAATTTAGTGTATGTTAAATAGATAGGTAGATTGATTGATTGATTGATGGATAGAGGCAAATAGAACCCAAAATCAGCTTATTAAAGAAGGATTGGGAGAAAACAACACAAACCCAAATACACAATTGGGTATTGATATTTACATGATTTTCCTTAAGTGTCTTTAGTCTTTGCACTTTTACTCAGATGGTCTTTATTGTTAGGAATTGCCATTTTCGTTTTGAGGGGAAAATTTAATTCAGCCTTTATCCTGTGTGGAAGCTATAAGCTGAGTGAAGCAGAGGTAGCTTCCTATTTACGTTTGTGGCAGTGCCCTTCTAAATCTGTTTGCTCTACCAGGTGGTGTGTTTCCCATTAGCTCCTTCATTTGCTAGAACCACCTAGAGTTTGCTCCATTTCTAATCACACGCTATTTGTGAAATCCCTATAATTTCCTACGGCCTTCTGAAGCTTTCCTTTTCCTACCTGTGACATTTTGAAGAAAGATTTATTCCTCCTCTATATTTATTCTGCTTAGCAAAGATCACTGGAGACAACCTTAACTGTATTTTTGCAAATTTTCTTTCAAATTGTGTCTGGACTGTATTTAGAGTACAGTTACCCATTTGAAAGTCTGCGGAGTGCAAGGGGCTATCTTAGAAATTCCTTCCATTTGCAGACACTCAGGTTTTGCTTTCTTACATTGTGACGCATGATGCCAAACTTGTCTTTCCTTACATGGCCAGATGACTGTGTTCCTGTTGTAACATCACTCCTATACCTGGGTGTGTCAGATGCATACATACACGTGTGTTTTCTCACGTACTCCATTAGAAGTATATTCTCATTATGCTGAACACAGCTTTTCTTCTGCATTACAGTGTTTTATGAGAATGGAATTCAGGGATATATTTTTTTCCCCAGTCTGTGGAGCCCTTTAGAAAGCATTCTGGGAGAGTTTGGTTTGTGGGTGGCTTGATGGAACTAGGGTGGAGAGTCTGACGGGATCTCCCAGGAACTCACAGAAGGTGGAGGAAAGATAACTGCTGTGCTAGGCAGGCTGACAGGACTGGGCCTCTTCTACACATCCATGACATATCTTACCGATTGTTTTAAAATTAAGAAAAGCCATTTGGTTTAATGTCCTCTTAATAATATCCAGTGTCCAAATAGTTGAGTGGATGCCAAGAATAATGAGAGACTGAGAAACCCCACCTCAAAGTGTATCCATCAAAAATGGCCAGGGCTCTGTTCATAGAATATTACACAGTTGTGAGATCAATTTGTATAGCTATCCACACAGAGAGAAGTGAAGTTTAGAGAACCACACATCATAAAAGAGTTAATATTTCAAACATCTCTTTATATTTTCTGTTGTCTCTAAAGCAGTGTTTCTCCATATGCCAAATTAACTGGTTGTCATGGGCACCAAACCTGTTACTTTAAATACAATATCACACTCCAGGCAACATTCTATTATTTATGCCTATTGTGAGATTAACCATCACATGGCAATTTTTTTTCTGTCTTGTTTTCATTTTTCTTTTACACTCCATTCAGAAATGATGGGATCAATATTTCAAAGCCTGTATGTGAGATGTTTCTATTTATTATTCACCATGGTATAGCAGTAGCTTTTTATTCATCACTATCCTTGAGGACATACTTTTGGTGACAATGGAACTTTTGGTAAGAGTCTCACAATTACAACAAAGCTGGAAAGATATCTGGAAATCACTCTTTTAGCAACTGAGCCATTTCCTCTCATTAAGGACTAGGCAAGACTTTTCATCCTGTTAAGATTGTATACTTTGCATTTAACAGTCTGTCTGGCACACAGTAGGTGGTGATAAGTATTTCATTCATTCGGAAAACATTGACTGGTTCCTAAGATATGTGCTGGGTGCTTTGGTTATCTTTTAGAAGAGAAGGATGTACAGAACAGGTAGGCATCTCACTCTCATGGAACTGAGTTGAGCTGAGCTAAAATGATTCAAGTGACTTGCTCAAGATCACATAGATATTTAAGCTGTAAAACCTTGCCAAGAATCCAAATTGTCAGATCCTCCATCAATGGTCCTTTGTTCTTTTCCATGGAGATTTTATTTGATCTAATAATGAGGAGGATGTTTATAATAATGAGGGGGATCTAATACTGAGAAGATCTGATGGTGATAACCTTCTTGCCTCATGTTTTCTTGGGGTTTTCCTAGGCAGTGACCAGTGGAAACAGTCAGTGGATTCTGATACATTTGTACCTGGGATGGGGAGGAGGGGCATTGTCCAGTACAGTTAATGTCTAATAAATAAATAAATGTTTGTTTTAGCGTTACTCCTGTACTTGGGTATGTCATATGCTCAAAGTCTATCCCAGGCTAGTGTAGAAAATTATTTTTGAAATCATTATTTTAACCTGGCATCAGGGCACAGGACTTTCTTGACTGGGATCTCATATAGCAGTTGCCCGACATTTTCAATGATACATATTCTTTTCTTTCCCCTCAGGTTTTTATTTAACTTCCAATTAGTTAACATACAGTGCAATACTAGTTTCAGCTATAGAATTCAGTAATTCAACACTTAATGTACAACAAACCAGTGTCCATCACAACTAGTGCCCTCCTTACTCCCCATCAATGATACATTTTCTAATGACATGTAGAACACATCCGAGTAGTCTCTTTGAAAGAGTTTTATGGTCCATATTATTTAAGGATAAGACAGACAGTTATTTGTAAACATTCATTTCAATAATTATTCATGATCTGATATCCGTATGTTTTAGGAAGAAGAACTTTTGAATCTCTGGGTCCTAAATCAGAATGTCAACCATGTATTTTTATACAGTATGAAAACCAATTAAACATAGATCAGTTCATTACTTATGGTTTTATTCTGTTTATCTTCCTTAGCTGCGCCTTATAAAGATAAGATTGACACATATCTATCAGCATCTGTACCGAGCTATATTTCCCAGACATAAAACACATGGGTGGAGTTTTGGTGGAATCCTCTTCTTATTGTCCAGTATTAAGGCCTTTCTACTGTTTTTTTCCTTTTGCTCTGGTATGTTATTGTTGTTGGTGTTTTGTTTTGTTTTTTTTTCTTAGTGCTTTGTAACTACCTCTCAAATTTTTGTTAAGCTATTTTGATTGGCCTGTTGCATAATCCATTTCGAAGATAGAATCTGGAACTTCCTGTGTCAGAATCACTTGACTAGAAATATTTAAGCAGGTATCCTTCCTGTCTGGAACTTTCTTTCCATTGATGGTCATATCCCATAAAATGGTTAAGAACATGGACTTTGATACAAAGGTAATGACACTCAGGGGCACATGCACTCGAATGTTTATAGCAATGTCCATAATGGCCAAAATGTGGAAAGAACCTTGATGTCCATCAACAGATGAATGGATAAAGAAGAGGTGCTATATATATACAATGGAATACTATGCAACTATCAAAAGAGACGAAATCTTGCCGTTTGCAACGACGTGAATGGAACTAGAGGGTATTATGTTGAGCGAAATAAGTCAATCAGAGAAAGACAATTATCATATGATCTCTCTGATATGAGTAACTTGAGGGGCAGGGTGGGGGGTCGTGAGGGNAGGGTGGGGGGTCGTAGGGGGTAGGGAGGGAAAAATAATGAAACAAGATGGGATCAGGAAGGAGACAAAGTATAAGAAACTCTTAATCACACAAAACAAACTGAGGGTTACTGGGGGGGTGGGAGGGTAGGGATAGGGTGGATAGGTTGTGGACATTGGGGAGGCTTTGTGCTTTGGTGAATGCTGTGAAAGATGTAAGCCTGATGATTCACAGACCTGAGGCAAATAATAATAATAATAATAAAAGAACATGGACTTTGAAGTCCCAGCATACTGGGCTCAAATTCAAGTTCTGGATAGAGTCAAATTATGAGACCTCTTTGTATCTCTGTGTTGGCAAGTAGGAGTAAGACTAGCTCCACCCTCTCAGAAATGTTAATGATTACAAGTTAATGTCAGCGCAGCATTCAGAGCACTGCCTGCCTCTGAGTAAACGCTGTATAAGGTTAGCTGCTTTTTTATTAAGGTCATTCCAACCACCTTACCTAAAATGTTTATTCCATCACACTCTATTCTCTTGCCCTGCTTTAGCTGACATCTGAGATTATTTTATGTATTTATTCATCTATTTGTTAAGTGCTTGTCTTCTCCACTAGAATGTAACCTTCATGAAAGTAGGGACTTTGTTCACTGTTGTATCTTCAGATCCTAGAAAGGTATTCAAAACGTTTGTGAATGAATATATATATATATATATATATATATATACACATACATACATATATATACATATATATACATGGAAAACTTTAATTATGTGAAATTATTAGCAGAGTGACTGGCAGAACGAGCCCAAGAGTACATTTAGTTTCATGCTTTGTTCATTGGCTCTTCTAGTAAATAAATCAGCTAATAGTTATGAATAAGCCAGGAAAATAGCACCAATGTACAAGAAGGTCAAGACCATATTTGACACTTGATATATCTACCAAGAATGTTTTAGGTGTGCTGCACATCTTTTTCTGATTTTTTCCAAACTCTGTAGTTTAAATAGTAGTGTCAGGATGAAATAAAGCAGAGGAAATGTTTTGAAGAACTTTCATGGCCTGGGAACCACGTCCTTTCTGGGTTGCCTAACTAAAACCCAGTGGGTGGATAGTTATTTTCCATTGATTTAGAAGCTGTATTCAAAGATGATTTCTAAGCTCAACTTACTGTTAAAGCTCATTAAAATAAAATGATAATTTTATGGGTTTGAAAAATGTTAGGACTGATTTTCTGATTGAGACCACTAGCCCCAGTGCTTACAACTTACATGGTAAATGTGTTAAAAGGGGAAATATTGATGTGCATTTCCTCTGTGTTCAAACTATTCAGACTTTATGGGAAATAATAAAGCTTTACAGCTTGTTCTTCACAAATAGGATGCTAGGGACTTGCAGCAACAGGAGAAATCTATTTATTATTTTGTGTCAGAGTGATTGGGGCCATCTTCTGCTTTATGGACCCCCAGAGCTAATTGTTGCTTGGGGTAGAGAAGAAAATAGCATGATAGTGCTTAGAGAGTATTAATTTGCCATAAATAGAATTTCATTTTATTAAAAGGAAGGTAATTAACTGACCACTAGGCAGTGTAGCAGCATTTCACTGTTAACCCCAATATTGCCAGTTGGAGTGAAGGCATAATCTACTCCATCAGGCCTTTAGGAGTTCTGACATAAAAGGCTTAAACATATAGCTACAGTTTCCTGCTGAGGAATCATCCCTGCTTCTAGCATTTGTAGCTGCTTCCATGGTCTTGAAACCATGACATCAAGTAGGAAAGAAAGAAAAGAAAGAAAAAAAAAGAAGAAAGGAAGGAAGGAAAAAGAGGAAGAAAGGGAGGGAGGGAAAGAGAGAAAGAGAGAGAGAAAGAAGGAAAGAAAAAGAATGAAAGAAAGAAAGAAAGGGAAAGAGTGAGAGAAAGAGAAAGAAAGAAAGAAAGAAAGTTAGAGATGTGGGGGAAGGAGAAAAAAAATATAGTCATACTAGCATCCTATGTGCCTTGGCAAGAATTACATAGTTTTAGACATTCTCCTCCACCTCCTTTCCCCCAGATCCACCTGAAAAACTGAAGAATATCTAGTGGGGTTCTTCCTTCAGCCCCACTCATACTGAAGGTAAGCATGTATTTATTTGTGGAGGCATTTAAGCCAGCCCTTCATGCCTTTCTATCTTCCTATTTTAGAGAGCCAGTGTTTCAATTGCCCATTCCAATTAGCTACTAAAACTATTACTCTGGGGAAGATATTTCTTTTCTCCCTGTTGGATATTATAGTATGTAAAGGGTGATCCTTGGTATGAAGAAATGTGACTTAGTGGTCTGAATTAGTACACCATCTACTGGTTCCAGTTCTTTTATAGTACTCTGAGTGTTTGCATCTACTATGGGGTAAGCAAAACTCAGTCTTGAGTTAGTGTCTGCTTCTGTCAAGACCCATTTGTAACCCCCAAGGGCTACCTGCATCAGTCTTACTTACCAGCTATGTTCAGGGGCTTTCCCCCAGGCAGTCTGCCATATAGCCTGCAGTCTCATCTCTTCTGTTGGCAGACAGAACAATTCTTATTGGCATTTTGTGCCTCAGAGGGTGAAGCAATATGTCTAAATTTAGCCCATCTCTTCATTGCTACAGGCACCCCTATATTCACTCATTTCATGGAGCCAAGTGGACACCATAAGCCTGAGTGTACAGGGATATCTGCTTGTTGATTTCAATCACCCTCTGAACCTGGAAGGGGTTTCTTATGACGGGCATTGATGCATCCTTCAGATTTCCATAGTAGTGTCCTGAGGAGAGTGCCCCATATAGGCATCTCTTTAATAGGCCAGGTTTCCGTTGCCCTACTGCCTGTCCATATGACCAGGCCATTGGCTATTGGACATTAGTTGGTAAGAAACAGAAGCAAAGGGGCTTTTTTTTTTAAATCATAAAACAGCACCAAACTGATTTATTTTTATCTTCAATCAGAATGGTTGCCTTCCAAAAAGAATATTGTCCATTCACCTTGGAACTGCTGTCCACACATTAAGTGGCTCTTTGTTGGTTGGTTAAGAGCTATTTATAAGGCACTGTCCAAGTGATGATAGAATTTGGCAGCTTCTCATGCAGCTCTGAAGTTAATCCTAGGGGAAAGGAAGCTCCCTGCTCATGAATATCTTCCCCTTGCATTCTCCCTGTAAAATGTTCCTATATAAACAATTTCTGTTTTATTAGAGAACTCTTCTGGGCATAGTCCTCCCCACTAGAGTATTTCTCTAACATTATCCAACACATTATGTGTATTTCAGGCTTCAAGATTATTTTATGTCCTTCAGTCATAGAGGTAATTTCAATTAATGTCTAATAGCAAGCTAGAAATTTTCCCTCAAAGGGAAATTCTGTAGTCCAGAGTCCCATAGCTATCTCTGGAAGGGATTCACTAGCTTTTGCCATAAGCTCTGGTCCACACTCCACATTGGGATATTTTATAATAAACAGAATTTGTCCTTATCAGCACTCTTGTTCTAATCTACACCATGTGGGCCTGGGCAATCTTATCTGTTCCCATTTAGTAGTTCTGATTAATACTGCTGGAAGCACAGATTTATATACCTTCTCTTTTATAATACTAGGTTGCAGAAGACATTCCCTAGGCAGATACTGTGTCCATCCCCATAATACATTCAGATAGTAGACAAGCAGCCACTCCATAGGAAGCCTGTTCAAACATATCAATCCTCCTCTAAACAGCTTAATCCCATCAACCCTTACATTTCTAACTATAGCCTCCATTAGGATTTCATTAACAGGTTTTGTTTTACAAAAGAGATATGGAAAGTGTTCCTCAGTGAGACATTGTAGCCATTCCATTCCTATAAACCATTCAGGTCAAGATACAACCTCTCTGTTGTTTAAACATAGAGGCTGTTTAAATATTCCAACTTTCATAATCCTATCCTTCACATTTTTATATTCTCTAAATCTAAATGTAGTCCACTTCCAGGTTTCACCACTGGGTTTTAGTACCGTAGTTCTTGTGGCTTTCCTATCTAGGAATCCCAGTAACTTCTCTTCACCTCTGACCATTTTAACTACTCATATATTTAAGGCCTTGGGTCCCCAGGAAAGAGCTGAGATAGGGGACCTTACCTTTTTTGTCAATCTTTATCTTGACTATCTGCTTTAATATTGCCCCATGCCATTTGAAGTCAAATTGTTTACTGTAATCTTTGCCTTTTGGCTTTTAAAATTCCTCTAAATTAGAATATATAGACTCATTTGGGGCCTTTTAATGTTGGAAGACCTGCAGGGAGCCCCTTTTGTCTACCCAGTCTTTAATAGTACTTTATTAAGAACTTTGTTTTAACCTCATCAATGTCCATATTATTCATCCCTTTTCTTAATAACGATTAAAGAGGGATGTCTGGGTGTCTCAGTTGGTTAAGTGTCTGCCTTTGGCTCAGGTCATGATCCCAGGGTCCTGGGATCAAGTCCTGCATCGGGGGTGGAGGAGGGGTCCTTGCTCACCCGGGAGCTTTCTTCTCCCTCTGCCTGCCGGTCCCCCTGCTTGTGCTCTCTCTCTCTGACAAATAAATAAATAAATAAATCTTAAAAAATAAAATAACTATCTAAAGATTTCTACCCTGCCAGGATTCCACTCTTGAATTTCCCCTTTGTTTTTCCTTTATTTTACCACTATCAACATTTACTATATTTACCCCATATCTTAACCATTTAAAAAATGTCCCCCATGCTAGGAAAAGTCCCTTGACTCTTCCCTCTGCCTCTCTGCATTCTCTTGTTGATTAATCTAGTATTTTTATTAGCATCTGTAGGGCCCATGAGGAGAACTGAGACAGCAAATTTGATAAGGCTTTTCAGACCGTTGTTTGCTATTTTAGCAGTTAAGTGGATGCCCAAGCAGAAAAGCCCCCTTTAACTGCAGAATTTACCATGACCTGGATAATGGGCATATTCAGGGGGTGGATGCCCCAATTGTCATAAAACTAGCCCCACATGGCTTATATACAATGCATGTAAACCATTTCATCTGGAATGTTCCACATGACTTTTATAGGGGGAATTGGATAGTCCCCTTCTCAGACTCAACAGATCTTACAGTAGATTTCATCCAATATACCATGCTGGCTGTTACCCTGGGCATAACTTGTTGTGTAACTGGGATCATACAGAGCCATCTGTGACTGTTCTACATTGAGCTGTGAGTCCTGTACCAACCTCAACATGTTCTTCTACCCTGCAGCATTCAAAACCAAAGACCGTGCCCCTAAATTACTCACTTTCACGATCTATTTTGGTAAAGATTTTTCAGGAAGCTGAAGATGACAGATCCACAAAATAAGACAATGCCTTCACAGAATACACGCTGGTGTCAGTAGTTGCTTGGTTTTGTCATCTTCCCCATCCCCAACATTGACTACCTTCTCAGTAACCACAGGTACTTTTTGTTGTCCTGGGATAATTTTTCTCTTTTGTAGGCAGCTTTGAAGCTAGCAGCCTTCTCACCACCAACCAGTTAAAAATTGACCCTTTCTTCAGGTTTAATAATTTGTTAGAAGAGATCACGGACCTCAAGGACACACTTTACCTACTCCTACTGGTTTATTATAAAGGACACAATTCAGAAACAGTCAAATGGAAGCATGCAGAGGGCAAGATATGGGGTGCATGGAGCTTCCCAGTACCCAGTGTTGTCAACCTGGAAGTATTCTAAAGTCCACTGTTTAGAGCTTCATTATGTAGGTGTAGTTGACTAAATCATAGGCCACTGGGGATTAACTGGATCTCCAACCCCTCCGGCCTCCTTAGAGTTCAGATGGTGGGGCTGAACATTTTTTTTTTTTTTTAAAGATTTTATTTATTTATTTCACAGAGGGAGAGAGATCACAAGGAGGCAGAGAGGCAGGCAGAGGGGTGGGGGGCAGCAGGCTCCCCGCTGAGCAGGGAGCCCGACGCGGGCCTCGATCCCAGGACCCTGAGATCATGACCTGAGCCGAAAGCAGAGGCTTTAACCCACTGAGCCACCCAGGCGCCCAGGGGCTGAACATTTTAACGCTCTAATCACATGGTACCTCTGGTGACCAATCCTCCCATCCTGAAGCTATTTAAACATCACCTCATTAGTTATAAACTCGGGTATGGTTAAAAGGGGCTTGTTATGAACAACAGATGTTTCTATCACCCTCATCACTAGGAAATTTCAGGGGTTTTATAAGCTTGGTGTCAGGAACTATATATATATGTAATAGTTATCAGTCTCACAACGTAACTATATGCAGAAATATGTTTAGGTACACATGCTAATAATATGTATCCTCATACCTACATGAAAACTAATTTCTTTCCCAGAAGGATCCAGTTTTACCACAGTACTTTAAATCTGGAAATTAGGGTTAACTTGTTCTTACATTAAAAGCATATTATAGGTATTTTTGAGAGATGAGATATAACCATGACTTTTGGGTGTGGAATATATACTTATACACTATAGTTTGAGGAAAAGTTATTTTTAGCATTGTATATTCACGTAAAGGTCCTAGGTGCTATTTTTAAGCAAGGTGCCATATAGTATTCAATTATAAGATATTATATACTTAGTTTTATAGAACTATTTCAAAAATTTAAATAATAGATCTTAAATATCTAGCATAAGGCAAAACAAAAGTTCCATTTGTAAAGCTAAATATCACTCAACTATTTAGTTATTCTTGGATGTATTTGGGTAAGCTTTTCATTTACAGTAAGACCATATGGTGTACATTTATTTCTCTGTGATAGATGTGCCAGATAGCCAAAACCTTTGCTTAGTACCTTAGGGAGAAGGAGATCTGTGACATGTGTACTTATTTTATGCCATTCTCTCCACGTTGTACAGAATACATTTAAATTGGGCAACTAAATTGCTTACAGTAGTAAAATATATTTCCCTCAGTGAATGTTGGTACTTTTTGATACATGCTGATTTGGGTTCTGACACAGTCATAATCTACATACCAAACATATGCATTTAGCTTTCGAAACAGAAACTGGCACTGTTGGAGCTATGGGAGTGAGCTAGTTTGCCAAAGCAGTCTCTCCTTCTTCCTCCCTGGAGAAAGGGGTTATCATTCATGACCTAGGGCCCTTGTCTTAAACTTCAGAGTGGAGTTTCCAATTAATAAATATGTCCTGTAGCATGGCAGAAATCTGAGACTCTGACTCATCTTTCTTACTTGCCTTCTATGAGAGACTGTGGTCATGAGGCCTGCAGTTGACCAGGTAAACAGTAAATCTACTGAAATGTTGATGCTTAAAATGTACAAAATGTAAGTGGAAAACAATGTCATTAATTTTACCTTTGCAATGGAGAGACAAAGCAGAAGTATATAAATAATGATTTCAATAGCCATGAAGCACTCAGGTTTCTCTTTCTACCTTTTGCCTTTCTGTATGTCACTGGTATCCACATATATTTTATGGATGCGTTACACCTATGACTTTCTGGTATTTCAACTGTAGAGCTTCCATGATTAGTCACCTTCTCTTACTTTCATTCCATCTTGACTACTCTAAAATGAAGGCTTTTTAAGGTCTTGTATGTTCTGTCTGTCAACTCTTCAACATCTGTACTTCTAAAATATGCTGCTGGATTCTTGATTACTGTGTCCTTCAAGCTTGCCTCATAGGGTGATGCCACTTGACTGAAAAGTCCTCTTGGTAATACAGTAATTAAATCTTTCTAGCTGGGCCCAAGAGAGATCTCTTGGGCTGAATTGCACTGTATAGTAAATGACATTATAATGAGGTTTTACTTTACTTGTTACAATACATGAATGAATGGGAATTTTGCTGTTGCAAATTATTAGTATTTGATGCTGTAAAGCAAGCCTTGGTGCTGTGAGAGCTAGCACAATCATGTCTTCTTATAATGATCATATCAGTGTAGTAAAGGTAGTTTCATTAAAGGAGAAATACCCTTATAAGGAACATGTCAGGCAGTCTCATGAAGCAGGCTGATGATCGTTCTGCACGTGACTGAGTTCTGTGTATCAGGCCCTATTGTAGATACTCCTGCAGTAGTACCTCATCTTTATCTTCAAAGCAACCCCGTGTGAGAGATTCTGTTATCATCCCCATTTTACGCATGAGGAAAATCAGACACCAAGAGGTTAAATAACTTTCCTAAGATCTCACAGCTGGTAAGAGTGCAGTGAGGATTCAGACTCAGGCATTCCGCTCTGTAGCTCTGCACTCATAAATTTTATGATTTTATCTCCTCCTCAGGCATGGACATTTGCGTATAGATGAGTTAGTTTTATTGATCTTATTTCTCGTTGATTTCCTTCCCTTTTTCATGAAAGTTGATGATGATATTTAGAAAACATTATTTGTTTAACTTTAATGTTTAAGCTCAGAAAAGTACTGAGAAAAATAACAAGTGCTCATGCATCAACTACCAATAATTTAAAAAAAAAAGCTGTTGACATCTTGGCTTCTTTATTTCCAGTCATTGTTTTGNGTTTAAGCTCAGAAAAGTACTGAGAAAAATAACAAGTGCTCATGCATCAACTACCAATAATTAAAAAAAAAAAGCTGTTGACATCTTGGCTTCTTTATTTCCAGTCATTGTTTTGGTTTTTTTTTTTAATTTTATTTTTATTCTTTGCCCAAGGGATACAGGTCTGTGAATCATCAGGCTTACATCTTTNTCACCAAAGCACAAACCCTCCCCAATGTCCATAACCCATCCACCCTATCCCTACCCTCCCACCCCCCAGTAACCCTCAGTTTGTTTTGTGAGATTAGGAGTCTCTTATAGTTTGTCTCCTTCCGCATCCCATATTGTTTCATTATTTTTCCCTCNCCCCCCACCCTGCCCCTCAAGTTCCTCATATCAGAGAGATCATATGATAATTGTCTTTCTCTGATTGACTTATTTCGCTCAGCATAATACCCTCCAGTTCCATCCATGTCGTTGCGAATGGCAAGATTTCGTTTCTTTTGATAGCTGCATAATATTCCATTGTATATATATACCACATCTTCTTTATCCATTCATCTGTTGATGGACATCTAGGTTCTTTCCATAGTTTGGCTATTGTGGACATTGTCCAGTCATTGATTTTTAAGTTAAAAAAAAATTTTTTTTGACAAAGTTTTTCTCAATCCCACGCCTTCCTTTCCTCTTTCTCATTCTTTGCCCAGAGCAACCACTACTAACAGGTGATTATAAAACCTTCTAGACTGTATTTTTTCTGTTTCTACCACAGATATAGAAATAACCATAAACCTTATACACTATAGTTTTATGTGTTTAAATGTACACATAAGGCCTCATGTCATACAGACTATACTATTTATTCACCTTTTCATCCAATATTATATTTTGAAACCTCTCCACAAATCCGTAGTGATTTATCTAGCTGTAAGTCATTTTTAGCTACTGTATTTAATTCTGTCTTATAGATATGCCATGTTTTTTGTAATCGTTTTCCTATCCAGGTTGATTAGGTGGTTTTCAATATTTTCCTATTATAAACAATGCTAAAACCCCTTTTGACTCATATCCATGTGCCTCCTCAAGTGGATTGCTGGCTGGGAGGGCCGTGAACTGTACTCGAGCAGTGAGCATAGGACAGCAACAATTTGAGAATTAAAGGAAAGAATCAGCAAGGGCATAACTATAAGGCAATGATTAATAATAAATTATGATAACAGATCATCTGTGTCCATGCTTTATGAAGTTCCGACAAATAAATGTAAGGTTTCTGTGAGGTTGGGTAAAAGGAACTCTGAGCTTAAAGGCAAAAGACATGGATTTTCTCCCCAGCTGTGCTCTAAACTAGTTTTATGCCATAAAACAATACATTAATGGACTCTGAATCTCATTTTTCTTAGGCAAAGATGGGAAATTTTTTTTTT
>LNAC01001410.1:181224-199312 GCA_002007465.1 Ailurus styani | reverse complement strand
TGGGTGAATTCCTGGGACCGGATGATAATCGGTCTCCTACTCCTCCGCCATCTTGCCGCTCTCCTCCTTTGTATTATTTTCATTATGAAATAGAATCTTTCTCTTAGAAGTATGGTTCTAAAATAGTATGAGACTCTTATTTTGAACCTACAGTCTGATATCATTGCCATCATTTCTCTTTGTGTGGCTAATTTGAATTATAATAAAACTAAATAATATTGTGAACTCTTTCCAACATGAATATTTCTCTTAATGCTTCATGTGAAGACAGTGTGTCTCTTAGTTTTCTTTCCTTATTCATTGTGTTCTTCAAGAAGAACTCAGTTGTGAGTACTGACTGGTGCTGGTTTGGCTGGAAAGTGGCCTTTGTGCAGGTCGGGTCAGCCCTGCTCCACCCCCAGCACGCTTACCTGATGTGCATGACTTCTGTGGAGCCTGGCCCAGCCTGACTCTACTGAAGGGACTGAGATGACTCAGTCTGTGACATTCAGTGACACAGTTGAACTCAGGGCCTCTGTATGTCTGTGTTCTTGTGAGGAAAGACACCTGCTGTTGTGACGTCTGTAGTCTACCTGTGCTAGTAGCCTCATGGACACGGGTCTCATGTCACCCTGCCTACACTGACAAAGTGAGACTGAGAATAGGAGCCTCAGTAAGTCACCTGCCATGGAAAAGTGCAGATCCTTGTGGAATGTCAGGGATCACTTAGTGCTACAAGAAATCTCTGCTGTTTCCTTCAGAACAGTGTCATCAGAGTGGACTGAGGGTGCAGCATCTCAACAGTCCTGGGCATATGATCCCAACTCACATAGCAGCTACTGGAATNGTGCGCCTGGGTGGCTCAGTGGGTTAAAGCCTCTGCCTTCGGCTCAGGTCATGATCCCAGGGTCCTGGGATCCAGCCCCGCCTCTGGCTCTCTGCTCAGCAGGGAACCTACTTCCTCCCCTCTCTCTGCCTGCCTCTCTGCCTACTTGTGATCTCTCTCTCTCTCTCTCTCTCTCTCTCTCTCTCTCTCTCTCTCTGTCAAATAAATAAATAAAATCTTTAAAATAGGGGGACTCTCACCCACAGCCTGAAAGCATGTTTGACAGCAGGAGCATGCATGTGCAGATGGTTATGTTCTTTCCATTAGCTGTGGCCTATTGCAAGTGAGCTATTTGGCTGTGGTTTAACTGTCCTTATTTCATCTTAAAACACCCGAGCTGATGCTTGCAGAGCCCCAACCAGGAGGGACCGGTTTCACTTCAGACATTTCCACGAATCAACCACATTTGACAGAGCACATAGACAAAACAAGCCTGAGAAAATAGAACACCATCACCACACCAGCGCTCTCCTACCACCCACACTGTCTCCTGCACCACTACCCTCCCCCTCTCTGCACCTCCCAGTCCAGAGAAGCCCAGGTCCAGTTGGGGAAGGAAGGTACTAAGGGAGTTGGAAGCCACAGGAGACACTGCCTAGAAGCCCCAGCAGTGACGTCAGCCCACAGAGCTGTAGGTCATTTGTTAGTTTCCCCTCTGTGCCTCCATGCTTCCCATGTGTAGTAAGAGTTCCAGACCTCTAAGTAGAAGCCAGGCATTTGTTCTAAAGAAGTCTGATCACATTCCTGAGAATCAAGGAGTAGATCAAAATTAAATTTCCACTTTTCTTGTATCTGGTAGGTCTTATGTTGTTTCCACACGGGAACCTCTACTTGGTTTCCAACAGAACCTGTTTCACAGAAAATAAAGTTGATTTTAAGTAAAAAATAAAATCCTTCCCAGTTTTAAATGAGACATTGTTTTAGTCTAATATATAAAAACTTCTACTTTAAAAGGATTCATTAGAAAGGAAGAAAAACAATCACTTATTCGTTCCGCTACTGACCGTGCATTGAACATTTTGTTTTACACCCATGTTTGAAGAGATACACACTTTATAAAAGAGTGTCATACTTGTTAGTATTATTATTCAATAAAAATTGTGGTCAAGGGACTGAATGAATATTGCACACAAAAACAAATATAAACAGACTCAAGAAATGAAAAGATGGTTATCCTCATCAGAGACAAATTCAAACCACGGTGGAATACTGTTTTTCATGTGTCAGCCTAGCAAAATCCTGATGTTTGACAGCAATGTCCTGACATTCACCTACATCGTGGTAGAAATGGACGATGGTGCTATCTCTATGGGGTAAGTTGACAGTACCTATTAAAATGACCAGTCCCCGTGTCCATAGTGACATAAAACAATATTATAATTTCAGCATATTTTATAATAGTGAAAGATTGGAAATAATCCATTGGTCTAGCACAAGGAACTGACCTTATAAAGTATCTTACATAAAGTCACTAGTGAAATACTTTGCAGCTAAGTGTCCCTGTACACTGACATATAAAGAGCTCAAGGATATATAAATGAGAAGTGCAGAATAATGTATGTTGTATACTCCCTTTGTGTTAGAAGGAAGAAAATTAGTGCATGTGCATTTTTTTTCACCTAACACGGGGGGGTGTGCATTTGTTTTTTATATATACATTCATATCGCATAAATAAAAATTGGAAGCATGCACAAGAAACAAAAGTGTGACCTGTAAGTGCTGGGGAGGTAGATACAGTGGTTGAAGAAAGATTTCCCAGTTCCATTTTTAGAGTGTTTTGATTTTGGAACCACGTGAAGGTGTACTCTAAGAATTTTAGAAGGGTCCTACCATGTATAGTCTTCAGCAACACTGATTAATTTTCCATTTCTTTGACAATCTACATTTTTGGTAGATGCATACTACTCCATCATATGACATCATTTAATTATTTTTAGTTTCTTACTGGGCATTTGAATGAATTTGGGACTTTTGTGAATGGTACTATGGTATCACACATAAATCTTAGTGCATACCTTGTGTGTGTGTGTGTGTGTGTGTGTGTGTGTGTGTGTGTGTGTTAGCTATTATTTCTAAAGTAGAGCTGCTAACAGTAGATGCTAATGCTGCCAAGGACTCACATGTATCCCCAAAATTAACTCCTCTCATCCACACAACTCCCGGAGATAGGACACACTGTAACTCCATTTTACAGATGAGAAAATTATGGCACAGAGAGTTCATATAGCTATAGACCTAAGATTTAAACCCAGGCACTTGGGGTTCAGAGTCCAAGCACTTAACCCCTCCACCACCCTACCTTTCCAGTGTTGGTGCAGGTCTCATGGGGTTCTTGTGAGATCAGAAACATGGTGCCCGTGACACACTGAGATAGGTCTGAGCACACCCACCAGTCATGCGACAGGTTATACTGTTGCCACCAAAGCGTCTTCAAAAAAAAAAATAGAGCGTCTTCAACTAAATGAGTGAATCTGCTGAACTTTGAAGGAGAAATAACCTGGGTACCTTCACTAGCTGTGGCTCCTCTGGGTCAGTGCCCCAAAGAAGGCATCATAAGGACTATCTCAGGGAAAGAATTAAAAATGTGGAATTGACCACTATTACAATCACTGCTGAATTGGAAGGCTCATGCTGTCCCTTACCTTGGACTCTCAGTTAAATTTCACCAAGTGAAAGTACACAGAGGCCAAAATAGACATTTAATTGTTTTTATTATGCCTATTTTGTAAAACAGTACAAAATTCAGGTAGCAACGATCACAGCTTCTGGATGTGTAGAATAAAAGGCTTCGTGGCAGTTACCCAGTTAAAGAGCCCCGGAGGACAGAAGATGCATGCTGGCTGTGCTCAGAGGCACAGGGACAGGGTGTCTGAGGAGCTGGCAGACACTAAGGAGAGAATGTGCTGAAGCCCCTGTGGATGGCCCCTGGCCCCACCCCTGAGTCATGGCAGAATTTGGTCTTGCTGCAGAGTGAAAGTTTCTGTTTGCACAATGGTTTGTAAACCCATTCTGCAGAAATGACACATTAGAAAAAGTATGAACTGAAATAACCCAAACCAAGAAAGCAAGATCCTCAGCAGACATTTTTAACGACAACAGCCAATGGGGAAAAGTGGATCCTTGGTGCCACCATGTGTTAGGAGCTCTTCCCATTGCTGCTGTGCTGGTCCCCTGAACAGATAGAAGGCGAGGATGGTGGAGTAGATCAGGCTCTTGAAGAAGAGGAGGAGGTAGGTGTAGCAGGCAGAGGTGGTCTTGAGCTGTAGCTGCAGGGTGACTAAAAGAGGTCATTTATTAGTTTCACATGTTCCTTTGAAAGACTAGTTCTTATTAATGGGAGGGGGGTCATGTTATACATTTCTGAATATCTAGGTTGAAGGGACACCCCCACCACAAAACAACCAGAGAGTAAACATCTATCCACCACCACCAAGACAACTCAGAATCAAGTTCGTACGTTAAGTCAAACGACCTCTGGGAAATTCACTCAGAATATTCCCAAGTATTAAAAAGTAAGGTTAGGGGCGCCTGGGTGGCTCAGTGGGTTAAAGCCTCCGCCTTCGGCTCGGGTTATGATCTCAGCGTCCTGGGATCGAGCCCCGCATCAGGCTCTCTGCTCAGCAGGGACCCTGCTTCCCCCCCACTTCTCTGCCTTCCTCTCTGCTTACTTGTGATCTCCCTCTCTCTGTCAAATAAACAAAATCTTAAAAAAAAAAAGTAAGGTTATGTCTTAGATGAAAGAGTCAACCTGAAAAAAGCACTGGGGGTAAGTTGGTTTTACCATTTCTTCACCCCTATCATGTCTGTAAGTAATAATAATAGCACATATGCTTTAACCACTAACTAAATGGCAGGTATTTAATTTGAGAGGTTTGTGTGCAAATCTCTAATCTTATTTAAGTTTTCAATATCCTATGAGATTATTTTCATTTCCATTTCACAAATAAATTGAGAACAGAGAACTAATTTGTCTGATGTCATACAGTTAGTAAGTACCGCAAGCCAGATTTTATCCCAGCAAAATAATATTCAAAAACACATTTACCTACAATGTAATTCTGAACCTCCACATTCAATAAACGCCCTTGACAACAAAGAGTTAAGCATAAATATAAAGATCAATTGCTGATGTAGAATCATCTTAGCCATTACATATTGTGCATCAGTGAGATTCCTATCAAGGGTACAATCAATGGAAATTGGTTGTGTTTATAGTAGCGTGGGTGGGAGATTTTAGTAAAAAGGGAATTAGTTGGTATAAGCACTGGGTGATGTATGGAATTGTTGAATCACTATGTTGTATACCTGAAACTAATATTACACTATATGCTAACCAACTGGAATTTAAATAAAATCTTTAAAAATTATAATAAAGTGCAAGAAAGGGCCAAATCCAAATTTCCTGCAACTTTAGGATGTCAAACTCACTGCTTTGTCTTTCCTGAATACGCTCATTGTAGCCATGATGTTATATGATAATTTGTATTTATTATCCTTTGAATTTTTTAGGAAATACATGATGTCAAGAAATAATTAATGCTAACAATGGTGGGATAAATTGGGTACTCAATGAACGATCAGGCTGAGTCTGTTCATGTGGAAATTTCTTTTATGCATTTATCTCCAAAGAATCAGAAATCCAGAATCATTAGCCCTTGGTGTGGAAACTTGAGTGGTGCTGTGCTCATAACTCCTTGCCCTTGGCCAGCTAAGTTCCACAGGGCCCTTGAGATTGGACATGGAAGGTAGATCATTAGGGCTAGAGTCAATGCTCCTTGTCACATTCTTTGTACATATGCAGGTAGAAAGGGCCAGAAACCAGTACTTACAATGTATCAGCTAAATGAGATACCCTGTGCTAGACATTCCACATATGTGACATCATATCTTCAGTAACTGAGTAAGGTGTTATTCATGTTATTCCTCCTTGGTTCAGAAAATGTTAACTACTGTACCCATATTCATG
The DNA here is from genome assembly GCA_002007465.1 of Ailurus styani. Lineage (NCBI taxonomy): Eukaryota > Metazoa > Chordata > Mammalia > Carnivora > Ailuridae > Ailurus > Ailurus styani. Next base: position 193,480 of record LNAC01001410.1, on the reverse strand, counting down.
CAACTAATAGTTAAAAGACTGTTGTTAAAATGGGCAGAAGACATGAACAGACATTTCTCCAAAGAAGACATCCAAATGGCCAACAGACACATGAGAAAGTGCTCAACATCACTTGGCATCAGAGAAATACAAATCAAAACCACAGCGAGATACCACCTCACACCAGTCAGAATGGCTAAAATCAAGTTTCCAACAACTCAGGAAATGACAGATGTTGGCGAGGTTGCGGAGAGAGGGGAACCCTCCTCCACTGTTGGTGGGAATGCAAGCTGGTGCAGCCACTCTGGAAAACAGTATGGAGATTCCTCAAAAAGTTGAAAATGGAGCTACCCTACGACCCAGCAATCGCACTACTGGGTATTTATCCTAAAGACACAAAGGTAGTGATCCTCAGGGGCACGTGCACCCGAATGTTTATAGCAGCAATGTCCACAATAGCCAAACTATGGAAAGAACCTAGATGTCCATCAACAGATGAATGGATAAAGAAGATGTGGTATATATATACAATGGAATATTATGCAGCTATCAAAAGAAACGAAATCTTGCCATTCGCAACGACATGGATGGAACTGGAGGGTATTATGCTGAGCGAAATAAGTCAATCAGAGAAAGACAATTATCATATGATCTCTCTGATATGAGGAACTTGAGGGGCAGGGTGGGGGGTTGTGGGGGGTAGGGAGGGAAAAATAATGAAACAAGATGGGATGGGGAAGGAGACAAACCATAAGAGACTTCTAATCTCATAAAACAAACTGAGGGTTACTGGGGGGTGGGAGGGTAGGGATAGGGTGGATGGGTTATGGACATTGGGGAGGGTTTGTGCTTTGGTGAATGCTGTGAAAGATGTAAGCCTGATGATTCACAGACCTGTACCCCTGGGGCAAAGAATAATAAAAAAAAGACTGTTGTTAAGGTCCACTCTATGGCACTTGAAGCCCTGCACTCACTCCCCCACCCCCATCCCATATGTGCACCTGTCTCAGGGCCTTAGCTCTGGGATTTCTTGTTCTTTGATTATATCATAGAAGAAGAATAGAAAACTGAGTAAGTGTGTGAATTGTTGATTCAGGTCTGGGTTGAAGCCCTAGATCAATGTGTGACATGGGACTTAATTAATTTCGGTACCTTGCCCTCATGTGTAAAATGGGAATAAAATCCTTCACAGTGAGTATTAAAAGAATCAAACAAAATGCACTCACATTTGTGCTGGAGCACAGCACCTTCTGTACAGGAACCACTTGGTGTCAGTTCATGTTATTAACCACCAGCAAGAACAGAGATTCAAAAAAACACTAGAAGCAACTTTAGACCATGTTTCCTTAATCAGTAGAAACAAGGGGCCAGAAATGAAGTCCATTGTTGAAAGAATTCAGATCACATCATTGCACTCCTAACATATAGTCCTCTCATAGCCAAACAGCATTTACTGTGTGAAGATGACTTCACATATCACTCAGTTTCTTTTGCAAGATCCAGCTTTCTGAGGTTTCTACTTGAAGCCAGGGGAGTTCAAGAGTTAAGCTGATCAGAAGGAAAAATTCTATAGCATAACCTAAAAGAAAACATAGACAAAAAACTTACCATCTTCAATTTTTGTAGAATCAATAGCAGTGAGCTCTAAAATAAATGAGAGCAAGTATTATTCAAATGTTCATGTCTACTCCTAGACATGTGTCTGTGCTGTGGATAGATGGATAGATAGATAAATGATAGACAGATAACAATTAGTAAACAGAGAGGAGAGATCCATTACAAATATTAGCCTCACAATTCCCGAAATGTTTGGTCTGATTCTATGTAATTCAGTAGATCAATTCATATATTGTATTTCTGCACATGAAGTTGTTGAAGTTCATGAATGATGCATTTTTTTCTTCTTTTCTCATAATTGAAGGGTAATGTCTAGGAATATCTTGTTTTCCTCTGTGCTCATAGATCCTAGCACAGAACCTTCTGCACAATAGGTGTTCTGTAAATACTTATTAAAAGGGAAAAAAATAACCAGAAACAGTGACTGTACAGCTGCTGTACAGTCCTCAGCACCCACTGCAGACATGAAGGGTTGCTACCAAAATAAGTTCATCCAACCCTAGAATCCACCACAGAATCTTACATGTTCAAAAGAGTTTGGTTAGGTAAATTTCCATCTAAGCTAAAGAAAGCATCCCTACCTTTCAAATCATTCACTCCCCAGTATCCCCAATGACTGAAAATGATTTTCTGGAGTGGGGTGCTATTTACAGACATGACAAAAATACTAATGAAAGCCAGTTACTACTGAGTGATTACTACTGTGCGAGACACTATGTGAAAGTTCATCATGCATCTCATCTTATCCCCCAGTAAAAATGTGAGATGAATTTGGAGGACTCCATGTGGTTAGACACAAAGAAAGAAGGTTTAGTGAGTAATTAACTTGCCACGAGTCTTACCAGTGACTGGCAGAGCCAGCACTCAGAGGTTAGTTGTGGGGGTTTAGATGAGCTAGAACATGTGGCAAGTACCTTGGAAAACAATCCATTGAAATCAAACATACTCCATCATTGTGGACTCTCAGACATCATCTCTTTCGGATACCTTAATTAGTTTTAGCAAGTGACCTTCTTATAGCAGAAGCTCAGCATTTCAGTATGCTTCTTTCCAGGGACAGAACATAGAGTGATTAATAATTATAGTTTTCTGAACATTTAAAACCTGAGGTGAGAGTTGTATTTCTCTACAGTGTTAAAAAAAAAAAAAAGCCCAACATACATACAAAGACAAAATTCCTTTAAAAGGTCATTGACCACTGGATGCAGGAAGAGAGAGTTGCAAGATTGTTTTGTTTTATCCTTTTCTGCTCCATGTGTCCTTGTCCAAACAGACATGGCTCTGGTGTGCAATTTTATGCACCCTATACAATCTTCTATTGATGCACTCTTAAAAAAAATGGGTTTGAGGTAGAGGCTTTGGGGTAAATCTCCAAAATAAAATGTCTATATAATCATGGCAAGATGTTAAATTATTCTCTAGAACTGACTTTAAAGTGTCTTAAATGTCCTTCTCTTTTCCATATAGTGACTTTAAGAGAAATAAAAGAGCAAAAGAAGTGAAATAAAAGAGAAATAAAAATCTCCTGTCACTATGCATTGATTGATTGAAAAGGATTAAGGTAACAATTTTTCAAATTAAAATTGCTGTGTGTACCCTAGGTTCTTTTTCTCAGTCAAGCTTGGTTGAAAACTTGGATGAGTTAGTTTTATCCCTTCAAAATCACTTCATCGATTTGGGCTTCCATGTTCTATATATTTTTAGCTTTCATCAAAAGCAAAAAGAACAAAGAAAAAACTTATAAGAAACAGCATTAGAAATTTGCTGTGGAATGGCATTACCAAAAATGGCCTCACTAGCTTTTTTGCTATGGGAAGACGTTGGCAGACATTCCTTTCATAATTTAATTCCCAAGGTAAATACATCATAAATAAGAACTTCTCCTTTTTCTATAATCATCACCATGGAATGTTACTATAGTATATTTTTACTTTGATCAGTATAAAATCAATACCTAAAGGACTTCAGCCCACTGGTTACATTAAACTTATGCTTAGCTCATTTGCCTCCTCTCTCTTTCTTAGTTGTAGAAATAAAAAGAATTCAGATTGTTTTCAATCTTCAGTTATTTTAGGGAAGAATATACATAAATACAATAAACATATGAACAAATGTATCCATGTCATGTTTTCAAAAACAAGCATTTTCACTGACATTATTTTGTTTCTTCCTCATCACATGCCAGGAAAAAGGAAAGATAACTGTTCCACCCCAGTTTGATTGTTAGAAAAATTAGGGATCCAAGAAGATAAAGAATTACCTCAACAATTCAGAGTGGTATACTGCAAAGGTCTTTGCACATCTTGTTATGTTACTTGTTCCCTGCTGCTTCCCAAGGGCTTGTGACCCACAGGGAAAAGTACAAACTGGTTTCTGCTTATGGACCCTCTGGGTCTTGGTCTGTGATGTTAATGTCAGGAATTCACTGAGCCTAGTGGGTTACTGGATTACAGCAGGGCCAGGTCATATTCAGTCATCTGCCCACACTGTCTAAACATGTCTGGTATCCGCACCAATGAGGTTCATTTGGGACTCCATGCCTGAATCACAAATGACCCTGAGTGATTAGGAAAAGTATGTTCTCTCTACTGTAGTGATCCTCCTTGGAGCAGTAGTTCATCCTGCAACCCTTCCAGGCCTGGCATACACTAGGACTGCAATAATGTTTGCAGAGGAGCTTTACCAATGGTAAGAATTACATTCCTTGTGTAGAATGAAGAATGTATGTACATGTTAGCCTCATTCAATCATTAATTGCCAAATTCCACCTTATGGTGGTATATAAAATTCAGATCTAAAAAACCCAAGACCACACTAAAACCTCGGGGCCCAAATTATTCTGTTTTGTTGTTGTGTTGTTGTTGAGTTGGGATCTGGTTCTATCAATTGAACAGCATTTTGTCACCAACTCATTGTTGATGGGTTATACTTTGAGTAGACCAGATTGAAGTGAGAGGGACTTTGAATTCTGAGTAGCACATTCTTGAGAGGTGTGTAATTGTTTTTATTTCCTGATCAAGTATGCTCATCAAAAGTGGACTCTCTTTTTGAGCATATATGGTGTGCAAATTTGCATCCTTGCATGTGTATTGTTTCATTTAATCCCTACAATGACCCTTAAAAAATCATTGTACCCTTCATATTTTGGATGATAAACTGAGGCAAGAAAGAAGAAGTGCATTTTTCTTTTCCTTTTTCTTTTTTAATATTCCAAAGCCCATATTATTTTAGTTCACTGGGGAAATAGCAGGACATTTATGCTATCATTAAAGGTAACAACATTTAGAAAGATTTCTATTTGTTTCTTTTCATTAATATTTTACAGAAAAGGTGTGATACTTCCTTTGGAAAAAAGAGATAATGGGAGGTAATATCTCTATATATGCACCTACCTTTTTCCATTGAATGAAAAACAATCTCTTTACTAAGCCCTCCTTTATTACTCTCGTGTGTGATGATACATTTTTGTTCGTTAGCCATTGACTTTCTAGTCACCGTCAGCCAGCTGAATTTCATGTATGTGTCCTTAGTCTTCATGGTGTCTCCCTGCTGGGATTTCAGAATTGTTTTGCCATCCTTTCCTTTCCATTGTATCTTGATAACTTCGGGGAAAAAATCCTCAAGAAGACAAATATATGTACCAGCCTTATGTAACTTCATTTCACCAAACGAAGGAAAAAAAATTGTGGGCTTGGGGAATGTGTCTGCATCAAGGCTTCTATCTGCGGGGGTAAATGGAATAGCAATTAAAAATAATGTTAGAGAAATACAAACATTGTGTGGTTTGGAACCACCTAGCACAGAGTGAAATGAAGGAAATTTGCCCTAGAATTAGTGCTTATCATGGTCTTTCATCCACAGTGGGTTATGAGGTATTGATTGTTCTTACTTTCAATGGGAAAACAGATTCAAGAAGTCATATAACTTGGGTGCCTGGGTGGCTCAGTGGGTTAAAGCCTCTGCTTTCGGCTCAGGTCATGATCTCAGGGTCCTGGGATTGAGGCCCACATCGGGCTCCCTGCTCGGCGGGGAGCCTGCTTCCCCCTCTCTCTCTGCCTGTCTCTCTGCCTCCTTGTGATCTCTCTCCCTCTGTGAAATAAATAAATAAAATCTTTAAAAAAAAAAAAAAAAGAAGTCATATAACTTGCCCAAAGTCACAGCTAGTAAGCGTCAGAGCCTGGATTAAAACGTGAGATTTTTTGAAACAATACACACTCATTTTTTGAATGAATTCTACTAACATATATTTGACAATCTATCAAGTTGACATTTAACTCTTCAAATAAGGATCCCATGTCCTCTCTGAAGTAGTGGAGGTCTCCTACTTAATTCCTGATTTTATAAAATATCTCAATCTCCTATCTGAATGACTCCAGGATTTTAAGTAGGACAATGTTTAAAACTGCACCTCCCAATTATTTTTAATACCTTGAATTTAGAAGCAAAAGGGCAATAATTCCAAAAGAGCTATTAAAAAACGTACTATTTTCAGATATGCTTTTATATTAACCATATCAAGTAACACACTTATCAGAATTCTGTTTTGTTTTGGAAAATGTTCATTGAAAGCACATTTTACATTGGAATTTCATTTGTAGTTTATATATAATTAAGAAGACACCCTAAGAAGATACACTATGAAGAATTTGGACTCCCATTGTCTCCCCTCAAAGTTGAATCTGCTCTAGAAGGCTGCTAAACAGTTTTAGAATGCCATAATATTCTGTAATTTCACCTGCTGTATAAAGTATATATATAACTGGTAGTTGTAAAAGTTATGATTCCAGACTTCTTGACATAATGTCAAAATATATAACAAAACATCATAGTTTTAAAGGGTGTGTTACTGGACTATGCATTTACTATTAATTTAATGATTGTAATTACAAATGTTAGAACCTTTTAAAAATTGATTTCCAAATGAAATTCAAGTGCTTTTCTGATATTCTCTTTGGGCTAGTTTGGAGTTAGTTTAATAATTCAATTTCTTAAGAAAAGAGGAATTGGATTTCTCATTTGAGAAGAGAAGGAAAAGGTTCTTTTTGGGGGGACTCTTAATATTCCATTTTGGGGTTTTTTTTGGTTTTTTTTTTGGAAAAAAAATTCATGAGAATTTCTATCTGTGTAGCAAAGCTCCTGATTTCTATACTAATTGAGTAAGCAAACAATGAATTCTTATTCATGGGGTAAGTAGAATTAGATCATTACATGCTTATTTTAAGTTTATACATCTTGCTTGCAGTACAAATAGTATTTTATTGATTATAATAGTAAGACACTGTATATTTGTCCAACCATACACTTTGTTTTTAATTTAAAAAGCATGTTAAAATTAATTTTTCTATTGTACATGATAGCTACATAATTTTAACCTCTAGTCAATATATTAAGGATTCTAATTTTCATCTTAGAAACTGTGTTTTTTTATAGGAATACTTCTGATTCATTATAGTAAAGAAATTGAAAATCAAATGATGAACTTGAAAACTTTCTGGACAATAACACACTGCTTTTATCTCCTGTCCCTTTTCCTCAGCTAGATTCTTGATGTTTTATTCTTTTAGATAAAATGTATCTTGAACTTCCACAATTTTCTCAGTGGAATAGTTAACTGAGCATTATTTAATTTTATCGTTAGAATATACATTGATTATGCAGTCAGTTGGAAAAAAGAGGACCAGAAACTTGCTTTTCAGTTTAGGAATTCATATGTACCTATCATCACAACTACTAAGAAAAGTAAGATACACCATTTCTCTCATTCTTTTGCAATGTTTTACCACCTTGGTGAAAGTTCTTGAAAACTTTTATTTGAGCAGACCTAGTATGCTAGAAACATCTCTATGAGATATTCTCCCTCATTCAGGCAAAATTTCATCTCTAAGGCTAGTGAAGAATGAACAAATATAGTAGATTGAATTTAGGGGAAAAAACTTAGCTTATAACATTCTTGAATATGTTTATACAGTTGAGTATTTTGATACTTGATATTAGTCATCTTCTGACAAATGAAATTGACAAAGCAATTTTTTTCATTCTTTTCCATTGGATATTTTTGAAATAAAATAAATAAGATATATATGCCTCTTTACAAAACTTTCAACACAGAAATCCCAAATTGCCCTGAGATCTTAGAAACCCCCAGTTGTTGCAGCTAGTTAGCTCCTTGCTAATGTTTTCCATGCTAGATCAAGCAGCAATTACCCCCAAGGACTGGGTCAGGGTCACCTACCCCTCTCCAAGATCCTGCTACTATCTATGACCAAACTGGGGCCAAATCCTAGAATTCTGAGCCAGCACCAGCACCTAGCCTGCAGCCCCTGCATTACCAGTCTCCCCTCCCTACCTTATACTTACGAATGTAAAGAAATTTACCTGTAACCCTGAGCTTTGTGCAGGACCAAACACTTTGATTCTGCTTCAGCCATACTAATCCCACCTGAAAAGCTTTTACAGAAATCTCTCTTGTGCCTCTTTTAAAATTGTGCCCATATTTTTTTCAGTATTTATATAAATTTATAAAAATGGACATTATTAACATTAAACAAAGATAAAACTCAAGCAAAATCACATTAGATATGAACACAGTTAAGAATGGATGAACTGACCTCTCTCTGCCTGGACAGCTTGGGTCTGTCTTTTGATCTCACTCACACCAGTTGGGGACTATGATTTTACTTTTCCTCACCATTTTCTTGACCCTTAGATATTTCTTCCTTTAAAGAGTTTTCTTGTGTGATATTACTTCTTTTACTAGAGATAATTTACAGCTATTATTTCTTTTGTTTTCAAAGAGGAACAAAAAGTATTTAGTAAATGAATGTTCAATATTTTTTCCTAAGATTTTATTTATTTATTTTGACACAGAGAGAGAAATCAAAAGTAGGCAGAGAGGCAGGCAGAGAGAGAGGGGAGGAAGCAGGCTCCCTGCTGAGCTGAGAGCCTGATGCAGGGCTCAATCCCGGGACCCTGAGATCATGACCTGAGCTGAAGGCAGAGGCTTTAACCCACTGAGCCATCCAGGCATCCCTGAATGTTCAATATTTTTACAGGTATTTTTTTTCTTTCTATGTATTGAGGAGTGGGTATCTTGTTTGACTGTAAAGTAAGTTCTTACCAGAATCCAATCCCCACTAATCAGAGATGAGATCAGTTGTTACAGAGTCCAAAATATTAATGATCGCCTTGTAACGTATTTATTCCTGGAAGACTGCCTCTCTGAACTTGAAATTACCTTAACAGATTCTGGGGTATTGATTTACAGTTCAGAGCTGCTCATCAGGATAATTGATGTTCTATCATCATTTACTGTAAGAATTAATTTTTTTGTATTGCTGTTAAAGATGAGATCAAAAGCGATCACATACATTTTGCAGATTATTAAAGAAAGGAGCACTATTCACTAAGAAAGGAACACTATTAATAATAGAGGTACTTAATCAAGAGTTTCTCATTTAAGAGACAAATTAGAAGAAAACCATTTTGGATCCCAAGGTCCTGGGATGAGACCCCACATCAGGCTCCCTGCTCATCCGAGAGCCTGCTTCTCTTTGTCTGCTGCTCCTCCTGCTTGTGTGCTCACTCTCTCTCTCTCTCTCTCTGTCCAATAAACAAATAAAATCTTTTAAAAAGAAGAAAAGCATTTTGAACCAAAAACTCACACCAATGGTTTGTAGGCACAGTCCTAAAAATAATTTTAATTTCAAGTCTGAGTCTATTTGTGTGTGTGTGTGTATATATATTCTAAAAGTAGAATTTTAATCTGCTTATACACAGGGAAGTAAATAAACCATTTGCAAAGTAGTTTTATTTCCATATATAGTAACCAGTAGCTGCAAAATTGCTGTCCAGATGCTGAGGTGATCCTACATTGTTTTTTCTAAAAAGCATCTCTCAGTTTTCCATTCACAGGGTCAAAACAGAATAGAGTTACTTACCTGGGGGAGCTACTATGAGCTTAGTTCCTTGTGCAAGTATCTTGATCGAGCCTGAATAACCACACTGGTTAGAACTTCTACAAAAACATCAGTCTTCTGAGCTTCATGGCAGGACAAGCAAGTAGAAACCTTGTACTGGCAATTTGATCTTCTGATTCCCTTGGAAGTCCTTGAATATAATCTTCACGGCATCTGATATCTTATAAGTCTTCCTCAGATTAACTGATAACAATATCTGTTTTCTGGGGAGGCAGTAATCACAGAAACAATAGAAAACAGAAATAATAAGAGCAAAAGAAAAAAAGAGAGAGGGAGTAACTGGTCAACCAACTACTTATCTAAATTAGGAAAAGTATTCCATCAATTAAGAGGTTTTGATTTCCAGGTATTCAATTGTATGAAACTGCTCAGAGAAGCATCAAAGGAAAAGCCCTTCTGTTCTCACAAATACCAGTCCTGTTCCATTAGCAATTTGGGATTGTATTTCTAAAGGAGGAAACTCTTTAGTAACCCAAATACAATTATATCAACAGAAATCTACTTGAGAAATGTAAACAATGTTCTCCATTTTTTAACCAGCTACTTTTACAACTTGGCAAAATTATTTTTTACCACATAATCCAAAATGAGAAATATAATTTATGTAATGACATATTATTCCTGGAATGAAGGAATAAATTTGTAGAAGTCTATCTTCCATGAAATAATAGATTCTTATTTAAACCAAAATTTTGAAAACAAAACCCAGTTCTCTGATATGTTGAAAGAAAAAGCCTTTTGGAAACTATTCTGTGATCTTCAGATATGCATGTGTAGCTCTACCTCTGTGGATAGCTAGCTTTGGACAAGGCGTTTGTCATCCTTGGGCCCCCATGTCCCATTTGCTGTGTGGACATTGGGCTATGTATGTCCAAAGGACTCTTCCTGTTCCCACAGCTTATGAACCTGTGATTAAGAGCAGGAAAGGGGGCGCCTGGGTGGCTCAGTCGGTTGAGTGGCTGCCTTCGGCTTGGGTCATGATTCCAGGGTCCTGTGATCGAGTCCCGCGTCGGGCTCCCTGCTCTGTGGAGAGACTGCTTCCCCCTCTCCCTCTGCCTGCCACTCTGTCTACTTGTGCTCTCTATCTCTCTGTCAAATAAATAAATAAAATCTTTGAAAAAAAAAAGAGCAGGAAAGGATCTGCTGTGGCTGCTAAGTGAGAAAGGAGTTGGGGGTTAGTGATGGAGAAGGATTTCCTGCAGGTGTCTTCTGAATTTGTGACATTGTGAGATCCCAGCAGGCATAATAGCAGGGGGCTTAATCAGACTTGAGGACATTAAGGATTATCAGGTAAAAGACTCTTGTCTTCCTTACCCTGAGCCCAAGCCAGAATTGGGCTGGTCTTACAGGTAAAACTGGTTGAGCCATTGGTTGATTCATTTCAAGGGCTCCCTTTCTTTTTGTTGGTACCATGCATAATAGCCTTCTCCAGGGAAACGCCAACCTTATGTGCACTGTTCTCTCATGTCTTTGGTTAAAGGAGACTTGATCCTGAGAGATTCTCATTTTACTATCTATACTTGTAAAGCAAAGAAGAAAGTCAGAGATACTTGAACAAATTGACAGTGGACATAAAAACATGAAAAGACAAGAATGGAATATAATCAACCTACAAACCCAAGCTGAAGACACATGTATATCCATGGAGTTGGCACTGCCAATGACTAGTCAGAATTTTTTCCAAGATGGTCATGCATCAGGATTGGGGAGGCAGTGGCAGCCCTGTTCTTCAAAGGCAAGGTAGAGGGAAGGAAGGTTTGCTTTAGAACCAATGAAAGACCTCAGTATTATCTATCTCAGTGTTATTATGTTTCTGGTATAAAGAACTATCAGATCCCAGAAGACCTCAACAAACACCCATGTTATAATAATTCATTGTTATCTTCTCCTTGGAAACAACACTCTTGCATTGTCCTTTAGGTTTTGCTTCAAACACACTATCTTTGAGCTCTTTTTCACTCTGAGTGAAAGTGTGGGGAGCTCTATGCCTATCATGAGAATTGGAAAAAAGTCTTAATTCTGTATAATAACAAATGAGACATCTGTTATCCCACAACAAATAATCCACAACTTTATGCAGAAGTATGCACATTTTATAGATCAGTAGTTTGTAGAAAGCTCACAAAGTTTGGTGAATATTAAAAATTACTGTAGTTAATGCTTTAGAGATTACTATATTTCTATATTCTAGTTTGAATGAAGAAAAATCTTGGAGCAAAATATCCTTTGGTTTACTACCCTTGACTCTTCTCCTATTCACAAATCTTAGCTTTTCAAAATAAAGGAACCTTTACTGTTTGGAGGACTGTGTTAGGTGGGACTTTCAAAGAGTCCCCTGAGTTCCTGTGTTAGCTGAGATGGCTCAGTAAAGCAGGTCTGTTGTAATGGGAAAGGACACTGTGATGTGTTGATCCTATGCTAGATTTGTCATGTATGTAATCTTCTTCGGTCCCCAGCAACCCTAGGAGAAAGATTGTGTAACTTTCCTGGATTGTGCTGTCAGTTAAGTGGCTGAGTAGGAATTCGAAATCCAGATATCTCTCTTTCTTTCCTCCTTCCTTCCTTCCTTCCTTCCTTCCTTCCTCCCTCCCTCCCTCCCTCCCTTTCTTCCTTCCTTCCTTCCTTCTTTCCCTCTTCTTTCTCTCTCTTCCTTTCTCTCTCTCTCTCTCTCTCTTCTTTCCTTC
>LNAC01001410.1:166830-180878 GCA_002007465.1 Ailurus styani | reverse complement strand
GGAGAAAAAAAAAAAAAAAAAAAAAAAAAATCAGAACACTAACAAAAGCCAGCCTAGGACCCAGAGATGTAGGGATAGATGATAATGTGTCCTAACTGAAAGAAACACCGTAGGTTGGTTCTGAGGGTCCTAGGTCAGACCTTGCTGAGGACACAGATGCAGGAAAAAAATTCCTCTATAGACAGTAGCCAGGTCCCTCTGGGAGGTAGAAAGGAGCACATATGTGTTTGTAGGAGGGTGGAGCTGTGGGAGGGCTTTTGTTCAGTGCCCATGGAGCATTTCCATATAGTGTATACTAACAGACACAGTAACCTAGCCCAGTATCTGCCTCATTAACTCCGTGTATCCTGAGACTCACTGGTAAATCCCTGTTGTTCCTGGCTTCAAATCTTTCCTCACTAACACCTTACTCATGGACCACATTTTCATTTGCAGAAATATACAGAATGCAGAATGCATTTTAGAGACTGGTCTGGTTTCTGTTGGTGCTAATCTATATATACATTCTTCTTAAGACATCCATTTTTATTTGGTATTCTAAAAATGCTGTGTTTCCTTATTTTTTGGTAATGGATGATGTGAGTTTTTATTAAAATGTATGCATTATTATCTGAGAGAAAAACAAAAGCAACAATTAGCAAAATTTTGACATTTGTTAAAATAGTACAAATTTTTTCTTTTAAGGAAAAGTTTGGGGTCTGAAATTCACATTTTCTTCCTGAAAAATTCAAGGAGACAAATTCTTGAAATTTGTCAGCTTAGTTTGAATGACCCTGTAGGCTTTCTTCTGCTTATATGGGCTGACTTCATTGCGTATGCTTCCTATCAGCTTTCTTCACTGAGTAAAATCTCCCATGGGTAAAGCCACTCACAACTCCAGAGGAAGGCCACCAGGATGATCTGTGGTGGGAGTAGCATCCTGCCAGTTCTTGTCAGGAGAGGTGGCTAAATTAGGGGCTGATCACAGAGCAAGTCTGAGGACTGATTTAGTAAGAGGAAGTGGTGCTCTGCACACACAGTGAAGACCCATAGACTGCAGAGAAAGGGGGCACATGTATTTACCTCAAAAAATCCTGCAGATTAGGGATACTAACTCTCTTTATCAGGAGATTTCTCTCATCACTGTGTGATTGTTACCTTCCAATGATATTAGTGTAAAGAAGCTGTTTTCTTATTATAGGCCTATAGTCCTTTATTGGTTGAAATCAGAGAGTGGGAGATGGGGAGAGTTCTTACAATTCTCTTCTTCTGTGAGTTATGATTATCTGCTGTCTCTCTCTTTCTGTCTCTATCTCTCTCCCTATGTCCTTCCATTGCAGTTTGGGTAATTTCTAGTGGCCTGTCTTCATGTTAACTAATTCTTACTTCATATCTCTTAAATTTACTGGTAACCCCTTTCAGAGCATTCTTCTTTTCTGTTACTGTGTTTTTTATTTCTTACTGTGTTCTTTATTTCTTTTTAATTTAGTTATTTCCATCTCTCTACTGAAATTATCTGTCTCATCTTGAATGCTGTTTACCTTTTCTATTAGATTAGAGCTTTTAACATATTAATCATAGTTATTTTGAAGTCCTGGGTAGTTCAACATCTGTGTCATTGTCTCAGTCTTTTCTGGTGATTGCTTTGTGTTCTCAGTCTGTGTTTCTTCTTGACTTGTTGTATACCTCTAAATTTTAGGTTGGAAGGTGGATATGTTCTATGGCATAGTAGATACTGAGGTAAATATATTTATGCTTGGAAATGAGCACACATTTTCTGCTAGGCTTTTAGTGTGGGGGTTTGTGTTAACTGATCAGAAGTTAGACTGTATTTGAAGTTTGTTTTATAAGGCTCATAAGGGAGACCCACCATTGTTGTAGCAGTGGTCACTGGCTAGAGCTCACAATAGTGACCATCGGGGATTGCCCTTGGCATTAGGAAGTTCTCACCACTCTCACTCACTGGGTACAGTGATTTTTTAAAAATAAGTGGATTAGAGTATTTGTACCAAAACTCACAGTTACTTGCACTCACAAGTTATACACAAGCTTGTCAGCAAAGAGGTGGAGGAAGAGCAGCAGTAGGTAATAGTTCTTAGTCCATACAAATATTTTAATAGTACAGAAGTGGCATCTATTTTGACAGGTTAGCATGAGTTATAGATTCTATTTTAAAGGTTTTCCTCCTACAAGAAACAAAATAAAACTTGATTTTACATGATAGTTTTTAACCTAAATCTCTTGAGGATTAAACCTGTGTATCTTTGGAGGTCTTAAAATTTGATGCGCACATATAGTAATGTTAAACAAATTATGTTATTCCTGGATAGAATGAAATACTTTTTCTCTTCTTCTCAACTAGGTAGGATCTGAAGAAAAAGCTGACAAACAGCAGGACACTGAAAAACTATGCTTAGAACTGTTTTAGAACTTATGCCAGTTGAAGTCAGTGTATGAAACAAAGCAGTTAGAAATGGGCCATTTCTTTGAGTAGACTTAACGTAAAATTCAAATATGAGTACAGGTATATAGCAGATTTGTCCTGTTCACATGAATTTAAGGTTTCATGTTATTATGTACAATTTTTTATCATTCTTTTTTCTTTTATAAAAATATTTTATTTATTTGACAGTGAGAGACACAGTGAAAGAGGGAACACAGGCAGGGAGAGTGGGAGAGGGAGAAGCAGGCTTCCCACTGAGCAGGGAGCCCGATGCAGGGCTCGATCCCAGGACCCTGGGATCATAACTGAGCTGAAGGCAGACACTTAATGACTGAGCCACACCAGTGCCCCAATTTCTTACCATTCTTTTGCATTGGTATGAATTTGTAAAGCATGAAAAAAATAGCTTTCTTTGTTTTATTGAGATAAAATTTGCATACAACATTATATGCATTTCTGGAGTACAACATTACAATTTAATGTTTGTATACACTACAAAGTGACCACAACCGTAACTCTTGTTACCACCCAAATTACTACACAGTAAGATTGAGTTCATCTTTGTCTTCTTAGCCAGCATGTCTCCCTGTGAGTTGTTTTTCAACTATGTGTACTATGATGGTAGTAGTCCTATGGGATGTAAGTACCATTAGTGTCTTGATCTACAACTGAGCACATGGGACTAGAATGGTGAGTCACTGTCCCCAGTGGGACAGTGGCAAGTGGCAGAGCTGGGACACAGGCCCACTCAGTGTGGTACTAGGGTCCACCCCAGCCCTGCACCCAGATGTCCTCCAAGTGCTGTGGAGCTTCCAAGATGAAACATGTGGTCCAATGAGAGCAGTAACTTGATGGGCCACAAGATGGGGCCTTTTGTTCAATTCCTTCAAATAATCAAGCAAAACTCTTCAACCTCAGAAATGCCAGCAAATAAACACAAAGTGAGTCATAGTAGCAGCAGCTCTGCCTAATTATGTGAGGACAGAAGGAAAGTGGTTACTGGCTCAGAGCTGTAGAGGGGCCTTTACAGGTGGGGACTTGCCCCACTGGCAGCCAGGGTGGCTGAAAGTGGTACGTATGCCTGCACCTCCAGGGCCCCACATGCTCTGGCCGGGCTTTCTGTGTCAGTGATTGAGACGCAGCAAAGATGGGAGCGTGAGAATAGTAAAATCTCAAATACATTAAAATAAATTCTTCTGTGGTCGCACTTGGGGCTTTTTGTGTTGCAACAGCCCATTTTCAGAACACAGACTTTCTCATAAAAACATAAAGCAAAGTGTACCATTATCCCTTTAACTGTACATTTTAAATGATTTTGTGTTCTCTCTTTTTCTAAGTGTGAAAATCCATCATTGAAAGTCATTGCAGGAAAAAAAAAAGAACCAAAGCTGGGTCTTCCTATTGAAAGTTGAGGTGAAATCCACTGCTGACTTGAATGAATGCTAATGAAGAATTTATTTATTGTAATACCTCATAGACATTGTACCAGATCATGTACATTTAGGACCTGCCTGTGACGGGTAAGAAAATGTAATGATCCATCCCGTGTTCAGTAAGACTGAGTCTGATCTGTTCGTGAATAGTTGGAGAAAAGTCTTGTGCTATATTCACAATCAAAAAACTTCTTAATATATTGGAATACTAGTTTTTTATTACACAAAATATCTTTTATTGTTATTATTATTATTTGCCCCAGGGGTACAGGTCTGTGAATCATCAGGCTTACACCTTTCATAGCATTCACCAAAGCACAAACCCTCCCCAATGTCCATAACCCATCCACCCTATCCCTACCCTCCCACCCCCCAGTAACCCTCAGTTTGTTTTATGAGATTAGGAGTCTCTTATGGTTTGTCTCCTTCCCAATACCATCTTGTTTCATTATTTTTCCCTCCCTACCCCCCACAACCCCCCACCCTGCCCCTCAAGTTCCTCATATCAGAGAGATCATATGATAATTGTCTTTCTCTGATTGACTTATTTCGCTCAGCATAATACCCTCTAGTTCCATCCATGTCGTTGCAAATGGCAAAATTTCATTTCTTTTGATAGCTGCATAGTGTTCCATTGTATGTATATATACCACATATTCTTTATCCATTCATCTGTTGATGGACATCTAGGTTCTTTCCATAGTTTGGCGATTGCGGACATTGCTGCTGTAAACATTGGGGTGCATGTGCCCCTGAGGATCACTGTCTTTGTATCTTTATNTTTAGGATAAATACCCAGTAGTGCGATTGCTGGGTCGTAGGGTAGCTCCATTTTCAACTTTTTGAGGAATCTCCATACTGTTTTCCAGAGTGGCTGCACCAGTTTGCATTCCCACCAACAGTGTAGGAGGGTTCCCCTTTCTCCGCAACCTCGCCAACATCTGTCATTTCCTGACTTGTTGATTTTAGCCATTCTGACAGGTGTGAGGTGGTATCTCACTGTGGTTTTGACTTGTAGTTCCCTGATGCCAAGTGATGTTGAGCACTTTCTCATGTGTCTGTTGGCCATTTGGATGTCTTCTTTGGAGAAATGTCTGTTCATGTCTTCTGCCCATTTCTTGACTGGGTTATTTGTTTTATGGGTGTTGAGTTTGAGAAGCTCTTTATAGATTTTGGATACTAGCCCTTTATCTGATATGTCATTTGCAAATATCTTCTCCCATTCTGTCAGTTGTCTTTTGGTTTTGTTGACTGTTTCCTTTGCTGTGCAAAAGCTTTTAATCTTGATGAAGTCCCAATAGTTCATTTTTGTCTTTGCTTCCCTTGCCTTTGGTGATGTTTCTAGGAAGAAGTTGCTGCAGCTGAGGGCAAAGAGGTTGCTGCCTGTGTTTCCCTCAAGGATTTTGATGGATTTATTATTTGTTAAAATAATAAATAATAAGGAAAAGCCTTATTATTATTATGTGGTAAAAAATCATTTTGCCAAGTTGTAAAAGTAGCTGGTTACAAAATGGAGAACCTTGTTTACATTTCTCAAGTAGATTTCTGTTGATATAATTGCATTTGGGTTACTAAAGAGCTTCCTTCTTTAGAAATATAACCCCAAATTGCTAACGGAATAGGACTGGTATTTGTGAGAACAGAAGGGCTTTTCCTTATGTGCACTGTTGTTATGTAGTAAAATAATCCAGTGGTAAATNTCGAGGATTTTGATGGATTCCTTTCTCACATTGAGGTCTTTTATCCATTTTGA
Organism: Ailurus styani; assembly: GCA_002007465.1. Classification (NCBI taxonomy): domain Eukaryota; kingdom Metazoa; phylum Chordata; class Mammalia; order Carnivora; family Ailuridae; genus Ailurus; species Ailurus styani. Next base: position 175,270 of record LNAC01001410.1, on the reverse strand, counting down.
GTCTATTTTTGTGTGTGGTGTAAGGAAATGATCTAGTTTCATTTTTCTGCATGTGGACGTCCAGTTTTCCCAACACTATTTGTTAAAGATATTGCCTTTTTCCCACTGGACATTCCTTCCTGCTTTGTCGAAGATTAGTTGACCATAGAGTTGAGGGTCCATTTTTGGGTTCTCTATTCTGTTCCACTGGTCTATGTGTCTGTTTTTGTGCCAGTACCATACTGTCTTGATGATGACAGCTTTGTAATAGAGTTTGAAGCCTGGAATTGTGATGCCACAAACTTTGCCTTTTTTTTTTTCAACATTCCTGTGGCTATTCAGGGTCTTTTCTGGTTCCATGTAAATTTTAGGATTATTTGTTCCATTTCTTTGAAATAAATTGCTGGTATTTTGATGGGGATTGCATTAAATGTGTAGATTGCTCTAGGTAGCATAGACATTTTCACAATATTTATTCTACCCATCCATGAGCATGGAATGTTTTTCCACTTCTTTGTGTCTTCCTCAATTTCTTTCATGAGTACTTTATAGTTTTCTGAATACAGATTCTTTGCCTCTTTGGTTAGGTTTATTCCTAGGTATCTTATGGTTTTGGGTGCAATTGTAAATGGGATTGACTCTTTAATTTCTCTTTCTTCTGTTTTGTTGTTGGTATATAGAAATGCAACTGATTTCTGTGCATTGATTTTATATCCTGACACTTGACTGAATTCCTGTATGAGTTCTAGCAGTTTTGGAGTGGAGTCCTTTGGGTTTTCCACATAAAGTATCATACCATCTGCAAAGAGTGAGAGTTTGACTTCTTCCTTGCCGATTTGGATGCCTGTTAATTCTTTTTGTGGTCTGATTGCTGAGGCTTGGACTTCTAGTACTATGTTGAATAGCAGTGGGATAGCAGACGGCCCTGCCGTGTTCCTGACCTGTAGGGGAAAAGCTCTCAGTTTTTCTCCATTGAGAATGATATTCGCTGTGGGTTTTTCGTAGATGGCTTTGATGATATTGAGGTATGTACCCTCTATGCCCACACTGTGAAGAGTTTTGATCAAGAAAGGGTGCTGTACTTTAACAAATGCTTTTTCAGCATCTATTGAGAGGATCATATAGTTCTTGTTCTTTCTTTTATTAATGTCTTGTATCACATTGATTGATTTGCGAATGTTACCCCAAACTTGCAGCCCAGGAATAAATCCCTCTTGGTCGTGGTGAATAATCCTTTTTATGTGCTGCTGGATCCTATTGGCTAGTATTTTGTTGAGGATTTTTGCATCCGTATTCATCAAAGATNGATATTGGTCTGTAATTCTCCTTTTTGATGGGGTCTTTGCCTGGTTTTGGGATCAAGGTAATACTGGCCTCATAAAATGAGTTTGGGAGTTTTCCTTCTATTTCTATTTTTTGGAAAAGTTTCAAGAGAATAGGTATTAATTCTTCTTTAAATGCTTGGAGGAATTCTCCTGGGGAAGCAGTCTGGCTCTGGGCTCTTGTTTGTTGGTAGATTTTTGATGACTGCTTCAATCTCCTTACTGGTTATGGGTCTATTCAGGTGTTCATTATCTTCCTGGTTCAGGTTTAGTAGTTTGTATTTCTCTAAGAATGCATCCATTTCTTCCAGATTGCCTAATTTGTTGCAATATAGCCGCTCATAATATGTTCTTAGAATTGTTTGTATTTCTTTGGTGTTGGTTGTGATCTCTCCTCTTTCATTCATGATTTTATTAATTTGAGTCCTTTCTCTTTTCTTTTGGATAAGTCTGGCCAGGGGTTTATCAATCTTATTAATTCTTTCAAAGAACCAGCTCCTAGTTTCATTGATTTGTTCCACTGTTCTTTTGGTTTCTATTTCATTGATTTCTGCTCTGATCTTTATGATTTCTCTTCTCCTGCTGGGTGTAGCCTTTCTTTGCTGTTCTTTCTCTAGCTTTTGTAGGTGTAGAGTTAGGTTGTGTATTTGAGACCTTTCTTGTTTCTTGAGGAAGTCTTGTATTGCTGTATACTTCCCTCTTAGGACTGCTTTTGCTGTATCCCAAAGATTTTGAACAGTTGTGTTTTCATTTTCATTTGTTTCCATGAATTTTTTTAATTCTTCTTTAATTTCCTGGTTGACCCATTCATTCTTGAGTAGGGTGTTCTTCAGCCTCCATGTATTTGAGGTCTTTCCAACTTTCCTTTTGTGGTTGAGTTCTAGTTTCAGAGCATTATGGTCTGAAAATATGCAGGGAATGATCCCAATCTTTTGGTACCTGTTGAGACCTGATTTGTGACCCAGAATATGGTCTATTCTGGAGAATGTTCCATGTGCACTGGAGAAGAATGTGTATTCTGTTGTTTTGGGATGGAATGTTCTGAATATATCTGTGATGTCCATCTGGTCCAGGGTGTCATTTAAAGCCTTGATTTCCTTCTTGATCTTTTGCTTCGATGATCTGTCCATTTCAATAAGGGGGGTGTTAAAGTCCCCTACTGATATCGTATTATTGTCAATTNCTTGTCAATGTGTTTCTTTGATTTTGTTATTAATTGGTTTATATAATTGGCTGCTCCCATGTTAGGGGCATAGATATTTATGATTGTTAGATCTTCTTGTTGGACAGATCCTTTTAGTATGATATAGTGTCCTTCCTCATCTCTTATGATATTCTTTGCCTTAAAATCTAAATTATCTGATATAAGGATTGCCACTCCAGCTTTCTTTTGCTGTCCATTGGCATGGTAAATTGTTTTCCATCCCCTCACTTTAAATCTGGAGGTGTCTTTGCGTGTAAGATGAGTTTCTTGTAGACAGCATATCGATGGGTCTTGTTTTTTTATCCATTCTGATACCCTGTGTCTTTTAGTTGGGGCATTTAGTCCATTTACATTCAGAGTAACTATTGAGAGATATACATTTAGAGCCATTGTATTGCCTGTAAGGTGACTGTTACTGTATATTGTGTTTCTTCCTTTCTGGTCTATGTTTCTTTTAGGTTCTCTTTGCTTAGAGGACCCCTTTCAATATTTCCTGTAGGGCTGGCTTGGTGTTTGCAAATTCCTTGAGTTTTTGTTTGTCCTGGAAGATTTTTATCTCTCCTTCTATTTTCAGTGAGAGCCTAGCTGGATATAGTATTCTTGGCTGCAGATTTTTCTCGTTTAGTGCTCTGAATACATCATGCCAGCTCTTTCTGGCCTGCCAGGTCTCTGTGGATAGGTCTGCTGACAGTCTAATATTTCTACCATTGTATGTTATAGACCTCTTGTCCCGAGCTGCTTTCAGGATTTTCTCTTTGTCACTAAGACTTGTAAGTTTTACTATTAGATGACGGGGTGTGGACCTATTTTTATTGATTTTTGAGGGGGGTTCTCTGTGCCTCCTGGGTTTTGATGCTTGTTCCCTTCACCAAATTAGGGACATTCTTTACTGTAATTTTCTGCAATATACCTTCTGCCCCTCTCTTTCTCTTTCTCTTCTAGGATCTCAATTATTCTAATATTGTTTCATCTTGTGGTATCACTTATCTCTCTAATTCCCCCCTCATGGTCCATAGTTGTTTGTATCTCTTTTCCTCTGCTTCTTTATTCTCTGACATTTAGTCTTCTAAATCACTAATTCTGTCTTCTGCCTCATTTATCCTAGCAGTAAGAGCCTCCATTTTTAATTGCACCTCATTAATAGCTTTTTTGATTTCAGCTTGGTTAGATTTTAGTTCTTTTATTTCTCCAGAAAGGGTTTTTATTTCTCTAGAGAGGGCTTCTCTATTATCTTCCATGGTTTCTTCGAGCCCAGCCAGCACCTTCAGAATTGCCATTCTGAACTCTAGTTCTGTCATATTACTAATGTCTGCATTGATTAGGTCCCTAGCCATCATTACTGCCTCTTGTTCTTTTTCTGTGTTGATTTCTTCCACCTTGTCATTTTATGCAGATAAGAATAGATGGATGAGAGAACCAAATACTAAAGGGTAGCAATGACCCCAGAGAAATATACACTAACCTACTCAGAAGAGACCTGGAACTGGGGAGAAAAGAAAGAGGGAAAAAACCGAAAAACAGAAAACCAAAATCAAACAAACAAAAACAAAACAAAATAAAATAAATAAAATGAAATCCTTTATCTATATCTGTATTATCTATTTCTGTTTCTATATCTATCTCTGTCTCTGACTCTACCTCTGTATCTTTCTCTATCTCTATCTCTATCTATTAGACTGGGGAATTGAACAGACCCTATATCTATACAAAAAATAAGGTTAAATACAATGAAGGGATAAAATATGACTATAACAATGAAAATTTAAAAAGATTAAGAATTGTTGCTAAGATATAATAGCTAAAAACGTAAAAATAGGAAAAAGGAAAAAATTTAAAAGAAAAGAGTAAGAAAAAAATAAAATTCAAAGAATTTAACTTTGAAGGACTAAAGAATCATGGGGAAAAAGCCGTTAATTCTCTGCGTTGCTTTCCCCTAGCTCCAGAGTTCCACAATTCTCAGCAATCTTGAACTTGACCTTGGCTAGATGTTTTTTCTGGTCTTCTGGGGGAGGGGCCTGTTGTTGTGATTCTCAAGTTTCTTTGCCTGAGGCGGAATCACACCGCCCTTGCCAGGGGCCAAGCTAAGTCATCAGCTCGGGTTCGCTCTTGGGACCTTTTGTTCCCTGAACGCTTTCCGTACGGCATTGGAGGACAGGACTGAAAATGGCGGCTCCCAGTCTCTGACCAAGAGGAGTTGAGAGCTCTGGGCCTCAGTCCTCAGTGCGCCCTCAGAGAAAAGCAGGCTGTCCCTCCCATCTCCTGGTCTCTAGCCGTTCTCCAAGCTCACCCGGCCTGTGACCGAGCATCTGTATCTCTGGTGTGCAGCCCGGTTTAGAATATCCAAACCTGGCAGATTCCTGTATCCACTCCTGCGCCGCTCCTCCCAGAGGAGGAAGGAGGGGTCTCTCCTGGTCTGCCGCCTGTGGGGTCCCCACTCACAGAGCATTGGCCTGACTGTGCTTCAGATCATGGCCCAAGGTATCACCAAGTGAGAGACACCTTCTCAGCTCGGCTCCATCTCTCCCGCCAGCTTCTCTCTGATACCTGGGAGCTCTGTTGCGCTCAGACACCACTGGTCTTTTTGTGTCCCATCGGGTCCTGAGACCACACTGTCCCCACAAGGGCTTCACGCCCCGCTTGGCCTTTGGGGTGACGACCCTCAGTGGAGACAACTTCTAACAGCTCCGAGTTTGTGCTTCGCTGCTCGTTCACTTGCCGGGAGCCTCCCCTCCCCCCACATCTGTCTTCCCGTCACTTCAGATTCACTTCTCCTCACGTCCTACCTTCTGGAAAGTGGTCGATTTTCTGTTCCTAGAATTGCTGCTCTTCTTCTCTTCGATCTCCTGTAGAATTTGTAGGTGTTCAGAATAGTTTGATAGGTATCTGGGTGAATTTCTGGGACCTGATGATAATCAGTCTCCTACTCCTCCGCCATCTTGCTGCTTCCTCCCCAAAATATCTTTCTTTTTAAAGATTTATTTATTTATTTTAAGTGAGAGAGAGAGCATGTACATGAGAACAGAGGAGAGGAAAGGGTAGGGGCAAGGTCAGAGGTTGAGAGAGTCTTTAAGCAGACTCTGAACTGAGCTGGAGCCCAGCACAGGGCTCTATCCCACAACACTGAGACCAGGACCTGAGTCTAGAGTGGGACACTTAAACAATTGTGTCATCCTAAGAAAATATTTTTTTAAGGTTTTATTTATTTATTTATTTGACAGAGATCACAAGTAGGCTGAGAGGCAGGCAGAGAGAGAGAGGAGGAAGCAGGCTCCCCGTTGAGCAGGGAGCCTGATGAGGGCCTCGATCCCAGAACCCTGAGATCATGACCTGAGCCAAAGGCAGAGAGAGGCCTTAACCCACTGAGCCACCCAGGTGCCCCTAAGGAAATATTTTTATTTTGATATGCAGAATGGAATTTTTTTATGACTTAGATTTCTTTTGTATTTCTTTTCTCTTTTGCTTCTTCATTTTTCATGTGTTTTTTAAACCCATGCTCATGTACTCTTTGTACAATTTTAAAAATAATAAAATTCAACATATCAAAATGATTCATTTTACTACTTTTAGTTTGCATTATGTATTTGGCCTAAAAAGTTGGAATTACCAAACAGGGCACGGAAAGTGTAACCAGACATTTTGTATTATTTTCAACACGAAACACCATCTTTCTCTGAGAAGTATGGTTCTCAATAATGTGAGACTCTTGTTTTGAATTCACAGACTGAAAGCATTGCCATTGTTTTACCTTTGTGTTTGGCTCATTAAAAAAAATAATGTGTTTCACTAATTTGAACTAAAATGAACTAAATTATGTTGTGAAATATTTCATTCAAACATGAATGTTTACCTTAATGCTTCATAGGAAAGTAGTGTGCCTATTAGTTTCCCTTCTTTATTCATTTGGTTCTTCAAGAAAAACTCACTTGTGTGTAGTGGCAATGGTGCTAGTCTTGGGGGAAACTCATTGATTTGTGCAGGTCAGATCACCCATCTGTGCTTGTTCTGAGAATGGACCAAATGACAGAAGCACCACCAGGAGGGTTATGGGAGGCTGAGGCCTGGAGAAAGGGATGAGAAGGGTGGGGATTTGGCCTTGGGACCCAAATCTCAAGAAGTCAGAGGTGTGACCACTGTTAGAATATCCTGCCTCAGGAGGGGAGCCACATTGACACCAGACCCGCAGATGATGCCTAAGATGGATGTGGGCATATAATTTACTGTGAGAAAGTGCCCTTACCTACACATGCTGAGCTGAACCTGTAGCATTTGGTCCATGCTAATGGAATTCCAGGCTCACCCAGAAGTTGGATCTCAAGCATAGACTGAGAGGAGTGAAGTCTATAGTGAGAATGTGTTGTGAAGTGAGACTGTGAAAGTCCAGGGTGGAGATCTCAGCAATAGAGTTATACTTTGCCAGGGACTGGACAGATTGGAACCTGGGACTGGGTACCCTCTCCTTATACTTGTACGGGGTGGGGGTGGGGACACTTGCTTTTTGTGTGCACATTGCTGAGCAGCTCTCCTCTGCTCCACTCCCAGCACACTTCTCTGATGTTTATGTTTTCTACTCAGCCTTGTTCTAGGGAAGGGAGAAAGATGACAAGGAATAGGGAACTCTAGTTTCATCTGGTCCCTTGAATTCATAGGGACCTAGATAGCTATCAAATCATTCTGAACACCATGAACTCAAACTGAGATCCAAGAAAAAAATTTCTGAAATTCTACAAATGAAAAAGCTACCACTTTTTGCAAAGTAGGAGGTGTAGAGAAGTGAATCTGAGAGGATATAGGATGATAAACTGCGGAGAGAGGTAGCCTCCAAAATCCAGCACCAGAAAGTCATGTAGCAGTGGAGAGCAAAATTGGAACTTTTAGAAGTCTGCTCAGGAGAGGGAGAGGGACATCCCTGCCTGGAAGGCACTCAGGTGGTCAAGCGGGTGCAATCCTACATGGGGCAGTGTGGTCTCAGGATCTCAGGGGGTCACAGAAAGAACAGGGGTGTCTGAGTGTGGCAGAGTTCCCAGGCATCAGATTGAGTAAGCTAGGTGCAATCAGTGAGCCCAAGAGTTGTCTTTAACCTTGGTGTTGCCATAAACTAGGAACCCCAGCACATTCAGTGACTCCTCTCTGAACAGGGCCCAGCTTAATATGCTGCCTGCAAGAAACCCAAAAACACCTCCATATTGAAAGTGAGGGGATGGAGAATGATTTAATCGTGCTACTGGACATCAAAAGAAAGCTGGGGTAGCAATCCTTATATCAGACAAATTAGATTTTAAACCAAAGATTGTAATAAGAGATGAAGAGGGCCACTCTATCATACTTAATGGGTCTATCCAAAAAGAAGATTTAACAATTGTAAATATTTATGCTCCAAACTTGGGAGTAGCCAATTATATAAACCAATTAAGAACAAAATTAAAAAAAAAAACCTTGATAATAATACAATAATAGTAGGGGATTTTAACACCCCACTCACAGCAGTGGGCAGATCATCTATGCAGATCAACAAGGAAATAAGGGTTTTGAATGACACCCTGGACCAGATGGTCTTCATAGATATATTCAATGCTTTCCATCCCAAAGCAACAGAATACACATTCTTCTCAAGTCACATGGAACCTTCTCCAGAATAGATCACATACTGGTACACATACAAATCAGGTCTTATTTGGTACCAAATGATTGGGATTATTTCCTGCATATTTTCAGGCCATAATGCTTTAAAACGAACTCAGTCACAAAAGGAAATGTAGAAAGAACACAAATACATGGAGGTTAAAGAACATTCTACTAAAGATTGACTAGATCAACCAGGAAATTAAAGAAGAATTTAAAAAAATTCATAGAAACAAATGAAAATGAAAACACAACTGTTCAAAACCTTTGCGATGCAGCAAAGGCAGTTCTTTTTTTTTTTTTTTTTTTTTTTTTT
>LNAC01001410.1:130819-159600 GCA_002007465.1 Ailurus styani | reverse complement strand
TCAATCAGAGAAAGACAATTATCATATGATCTCTCTGATATGAGGAACTTTAGGGGCAGGGTGGGGGGTCATGGGGGGTAGGGAGGGAAAAATAATGAAACAAGAGGGGATGGGGAAGGACACAAACCATAAGAGACTCCTAATCTCACAAAACAGAGGGTTACTGGGGGGTGGGAAGGTCGGGATAGGGTGGATGGGGTATGGACATTGGGGAGGGTTTGTGCTTTGGTGAATGCTGTGAAAGATGTAAGCCTGATGATTCACAGACCTGTACCCCTTGGGCAAAGAATAAAAATAAAATTAAAAAAAAAAGATTCATCTGTAAAGGAGAAAAACATTCATTTATTTCTTCACCCGTCAACCACGCACTGAACAGTTTGTTTTACACCCATGTTTGTAGAAGTATACACACACATATAAATGAGTGTTACACTTGTTATTGTTATTACTCATAGAAACCATGGTCAAAGGACTGGACAAATATTGCACAAAAGAAGAAATAGAAATGGACTGAATATATGAAAAGATGATTATCCTCATCAGAGAAAAGCAAATTAAGACCATGATGAGATACTATTTTTTCACCTGTCTGATTAAGAAAATCATGATAATTGAGAGCACTGTCATGACATTCACCTACATCAAGGAAGAAGTGTACAATGGTGCCAATTCTATCAGGGTAAGTTGGCAATACCAATCAAAATGACCAGTAAATATGTCCAAAGTGTCATAAAACTTTATTATAATTTCAATATATTTTATGATAGTAAAAGATTAGAAATAATCCACTGGCCCATCACAAGGAACTGATTTTATAAAGTATCTTATAAAACATACAGTCATCAATGAAATAATATGCAGTTATGTAAGTGTTCTTTTATATTGGCATAAAAAGAGCACAAGGATATATAAGTGAAAGGTGCAGAATAATGTATGTCATTACTACTTGTGTGTTAGAAGGAAGAAAATTAGACATATATGTATTTATTTAATTTTTATAGCTAAGTTAATATTTGCCTAAATGAAAACTGGAAGGGTGGGCAAGAAACAAAAGCATGACCTGTAAGTGGTGGGCAGGTAGAGACAGTGGTTGGAATAAGATTTTGTAGTTCAATTTTTAGAGTGTTTAAATTTTGGAACCATGTGAGCATATAATCTGACAATTTTAATAGGACCCTGCTATGCATATTCTTCAATAACACTTTCTTTTTTTTAAGTTTTTATTTATTTATGTAATCTCTATAACCAATGTGGGGCATCAATTTACAACCCTGAGATCAAAACTCTCTCATTCCTTAGACTGAATCAGCCAACCACCACCTCAGCAATACTTTCTTATTAATTTTCCACTTCTTCAACAATCTACATTTTTGTGTAGATGCATACTAGTCCATCATACAACAACATTTATTTAGTATTTTTAGTTTCTTATTGGGCGTTTGATTTAATTTGGGACTATTGTAAGTGGTGCTATGATATTGCATGTAAATCTTAGTGCATACCATAAGGGTGTGAGTGAGTGCAAGCAGGTGTGTTATCTGTTATTTCTAAAGCAGAGCTGCCAACAGTAACTATTGGACTCACATGTACCAACAAAATTAACTCATCTCATCCACACAACTACAGAAGATGGGGCATAAAATATCTTCATTTTACAAATGAGAGAAATGTGGCACAGACATTCAAATAGCTATAGACTCAAAATTTAAACCCAGGTACTTGGGGTTTAGAGTTCAAGGACTTAGCTCTTCTACCACTCTACTTTTCCAGTGTTACTGGTGCTTTCAGGGGATTCTTTTGAGATCAGGAACATGGTGCCCATGACACACTGGGATAAGTATGAGCACACCTGCCAGTCATGCGATGTGTTAGACTGTTGCCACCAGGATGTTTTCAGCCAAATGATCTGAATCTGCTCACCTTTGAAGGAGAAATAACCTGGGCACCTTCACTGGCTGTGGTCCCCCTGGGATCAGTGCCCCAAAGAAGGCTTCATGAGGACTATCCCAGGGAAAGATTTGAAATGTGGAATTGACCAATATTATAACTGAATTTGAAAACTCAGTTGTCATGCTGTCCCTTACCTTGGCTTCTCAGTTAGACTGGCCCAAATGAAAGTACACAGATGCAAAAGTAGACTTTTGGTTGTTTTTATTGTGCCTATTATGAAAACAATACAAAATTCAGGTAGCAAACATATCAGTTTCCAGATGTGTAAAATAAAAGGTTTCAAAACCTGGTTAAAAAGCCCCAGAAGATGTACCTAGAAGCTGTGTGTTAGCTAAACTCAGAGGCATGGGTGGCTCTGAGGAGCTGGCAGACATTAAGGAGAAAGCAGTGTTGAAGCCCCTGTGGGTGGCCCCCTGGCCCCACCCCTGAGTCATGGCAGAATGTGTTCTTGTTGCAGAGTGAATTTTCTGCTTGCCCAGTGGTTTGTAAAATCATTTTATAATCATGACACAATAGAAAGAGACACATGTGAACTGAAACAACCCAAACCCAGAAACCCCCTTATATCCTCAGATGATGTTTTAGGCAACAATAGCCAATGAAGACTAGTGGACACTTGGTGCCACCATGTGCTAGGAACTCTTCCCGTTGCCACAGAGTGGTGGTCTCCCAAGCAGATAGAAGGCAATGATGGTGAAGTATATCAGATTCTTGAGGAGGAGGAGAAGGTAGGTGTAGTAGGCAGATGTGTTCATGAACTGCAGCTGCAGGGTGTCTAAAAGAGGTCACTTATTAGTTTTACCCTCTGTTCTTTTGAAGGGCTACAACTTTTTAATGGGAGAGGGGTCACATTATACATTTCTGATGACCTAGGTTGAAGTGACATCCCCACACCAACATAACCTGATAGTAAAGGTCTATACCAGCAGCATCACCAGCACCAGCACCACCACCACCACCACCAAATAACTCAAAATTCAGCTTGGATATAAAGTCAGTCAACAACATTAGAGTTTCACTAAGAGTATTCCAAAGTATTAAAAAATAAGGTTATATCTTAGATGAATGAGTCAACCTGAGAAAAACATTGGTGAAAAATAGCTTGTACCATTTCTTCATCCCCACCATGTCTCTAAGTAATAATAATCACTGCTATGCTTTAACCACTCACTAAATGACAGACTAATTTGAGGTGTTTGTTTGCAAAGCTTTAATCTTAATTTTTCAATAATCTTAGAGATCATTACTATCTCTTGTCATTTTATAAATTAATTGATAACAGAGAACTAATTTGCCTGATGTCATACAGTTAGTAAGTACCACAAGCCAGATTTTAATCCCAGCAACATAATGTTCAAGAACACATTCTTGGGGTATCTGGGTGGCTCAATTGTTAAGCATCTGCCTTCATCACAGGTCATGATCCCAAGGCCCTGGGATTGAGCCCCTTGTTGAGCAGGGAGCCTGCTTCTCTCTCTCCCACTCCACCTGCTTGTGTTCCCTCTCTTGCTGTCTCTCTCTCTGTCATATAAATAAATAAAATTTTTAAAAAAAGAACACGTTCTTACCTACTCTGTATTTCTGTACCTCCACATGTAATAAATACCCCCCCAAACAAAGAGTTAAGCATAAATATAAAGGTGAATTGTTGATTTAGAAGTATCTTAGCCATTACACCCTGTGCATTACTGAGATTCCTATTAAGGGTACAATCAATGGAAATGTGATTGTGTTCAATATAGGGTGGGTGGGAGGTTTTAGTAAAGAGGGCATTAGTTGTGATGAGCACTGGGTAATGTATGGAAGTATTAAATCATTATATTGTACACCTGAAATTAATATTACCCTTATATTAAATAACTGCAATTTAAATAAAAACTTGAAGAAATAATAAAATAAAATAAAGTGGAAGAAAGTGGCGAATACAAATTATCTGCAACTTTACGAGGTCAAACTCACTTCCTTGTCTTTCCTGAATACCCTCATTATAGCTATGATGTTATATGATAATTGCATTTTTTATCCTCTGAGGTTTTGTAGGAAACATATGATTCTAGAAATAATTAATGACAATGATTATGGACCAGACTGGCTAGTCAATGAACCCCTAGGTTGGGTCTTGAGTCTGTTCATGTGGAATTTTTTTAAAAATATCATTTTATTTTATTTTTAAAGAGAGAGAGAGAGAGAGCACCAGAGAGTACAAGCAGGGGGAACTGCAGGGGGAGGAGAAGCAGGCTCCCCACTGAGCAGGGAGCCCAACATGAGGCTCATTTCCAAGACCCTGGGATCAAGCCCTGAGCTGAAAGCAGACACTTAACTGATTGAGCCACCCAGGTGCGCCTGGAAATTTTTTTAATGTGTTTATCTCCAAAGAGTCAGAACTCAAGAATCATTAGCCCTTGTTGTGGAAAAGGACCTTGAGTGGTGCTGTGCTAATAACTCCTTTCCTTTGGTCAGGTAATATGTTAGCTAAAGTCTAGAGGCTCCTTGAGATTGGACATGGAGGGCAGATCAGCAGGGCTAGAACCAGTGCTTCTTGTAGTTTCTTGTTATATATGTTGGGAGAAAGGGCCAGAAACCAGTACTTATAATGTGTCAGTTCAATGAGATACCCTATGCTAGACATTCCACAAGTGTGACCTTATGTCTTCAGTAACTGAGTGAGGCATTATTTGTGTTATTGTCAGAAAATGTAACTACTATACCTATATTCATGTAGCTAATAAGTAAAAGACTGGGGTAATGTCCAGTCTGTGGCACTTGAAGCCCTGTACTCACACCCTTTCCCATGTGTTCACCTGTCTCAGTGCCTTGGCTTTGGGAATTAGAGGAAGAATAAAAATCCAGTGAGTATTTGAACTACAATTCAGAAAGTCTGGGTTGAAGCCCCGGATCATTGTGTGACATGGTGCAAGGGACTGAATTTTAGCTCATTGTCCTCATGTGTAAAATGGAGATAAAATCCTTCACCGTGAGTGTTAACAGAATCAAACAAAATGCATTCACAGTCCAGCACGCCTTCTGTATGAGATGTTCTCAGTGTCAGTTCATATTATTAATCACCAGCAAGAACAGAGACTTATAAATATCTAGAAGCAACTTGAGATCATGTTTTCCTCATTCAGTAGAAACAAAGGGCACAGAAGTGAGTGGAATCCATTGTTGAAAGAATTCAGAGCACATCACTGCACCATAATTTATAGTCCTCTCACACCCAAACCAGCATTTATTGTGTGAAGATGACTCCTGGGAAATAATGGATTGACTAAAAAGATGACTCAGTCTATACTGCAAGATCCAGCCATTCTGAGGTTTCTCCCTGAGGCCAGGGAATTTCAACAGTTATGCTGATCAGGAGGAAAAAATGTTATAGCATAACGTAAAAGCAAACATAGACAAAAACTTACCGGTTTCATCTTTCAGGGAAGCTTTTGTGGAGTTAACAGCGAGCTCTAAAAGAAATGAGGTCAAGTATTATTCAGTTGTTTATATTCATCATTTGACATGTTATCTGTGTTGTGGATGGATGGATGGATGGATGGTAAATAAATAGATAGATAGGTGATACAATACGTAAACAGAGAGGAGAGAGCCATTACTAATATGAGCTCCAAAATTCCAGAACTGATTGTTCTGAGTCTGTGTAATTCAGTAGATCAATTCATTTATTGTATTTATGGACATGAAGAGGTTGAAGTTCATGAATGATGCATTTTCTTCTTTTCTCACAACTTAACACCTAGGACTATCTTGTTTTCCTTCTGTGCTCATAGCTCTCAGCATAGTGCTTGCTGCATTGTAGGTGTTCTATAAATTCTTGTTAAATAGAAAAATAACCAGAAAAAGTAGCTGCTATACAGTCCTCAGCACCCACTGCTGACATGAAGGGTTGCTACCTAAATGAATTCATTCAACCCTAGAATGAATAGCAGAATCTTAAATTTTGGAAGGAGTCCAGAATAGGTAAATTCCCCAGCTAAGTAAAAGAAAGAGGCCCTACCTTTCTAAATCATGCATGTTCCCAATATCCCCAACTCCTGCACATGATTTCTGGGAGTGGTGGCAGTGTTTGTGGACATGACAACTAAAGAAAGCCAATACCTGTTGGATGAATATTACTGTGGTAAGCATTATGTGAAATATTCACATGTATTAGGTCATCTGATTCCCAAGTGACAATGACGTGAGCTGTATTCATGTTAGCCATGAAGAAATGAGGTTTAGAGAATCTAAATAACTTACTGGGAGTCATACCAGTGATTGGCAGAGCCAGCACTCAAAGGACAATTATGAGGGTTTATATGAGGTAGAGCATGTGGAAAGTATCTTGTAAAGCAATCCATACAAATTTCACATAACTCCACCATAGTGGACTCTCAGGCATCATCTCTTCCCCTATCTGAATTACTCATAGCAAGTGACCTTTTTATTACAGAAGCTCAGCATTTCAGTGTGCTTCTTTCCAGGGGTAGAAAGACTGGATAAGTGATAATCATAGTTTTCTGAATATATAAAACTGAGGTGAGGGCTGTATTACTGTACAGTGTAAAAAAGAAACCCACAAAAATAAAAACAAAAACAAAAACCCAATATGCATACAAAAACAAAATTCCTTAGAAAGATCATTGACTGGATTATTTGCTTGTAGAGGTCAGAGAGGGAGACAAACCACGAAAGACTCTGTACTCTGGGAAACAAATTGAGGGTTTCAGAGGAGAGGGGGTAGAGGGATGGGGTAGCTGGGTGATGGGTATTAAGTAGGGCACATTCTGTGATGAGCACTGGGTGCTGTACAAAAGTAATGAATCATTGAATACTACATCAAAAACTAATGATGTACTATACGTTGGCTAAGTGAACATTAAAAAAAAGTCATTGAATGTTGGGTGGAGGAAGAGAGTCTCAATTGCTTTGGTTTATCATGTCTCTCCTTAATGTGTTCTCTCCAGATATGTTTCTGTTGTGTAAATTATTCACTCCGCACAATCTTATTTTCCTATGCTCTTAAAAAATGAATCTGAGCTAAAAGCTTTGGGGTAAATTCCAAGAATAAAAATGTTTATATAATCATGTTTAAATATTAAAATATCCCCAATAGGGCGCCTGGGTGGCTCAATGGGTTAAAGCCGCTGCCTTTGGCTCAGGTCATGATCCCAGGGTCCTGGAATTGAGGCCCACATTGGGCTCTCTGCTCAGCAGGGAGCCTGCTTCCTCCTCTCCCTGTCTCTCTGCCTGCCTCTCTGCCTACTTGTAATCTCTCTCTCTGTGTCAAATGAATAAATAAAATTAAAAAAAATATCCCCAATAACTGGTTTTTAAGTGTCTTAAAGGTGTCTTTCTTTTCCATACAGCGGCTTTGCTCATTAAAAGAGAAATAAAAATCTCTTATCACCATGTATTGAGGTTTTAAACATTAAGGTAAAAAATTTTCAAATTAAATCTGTGTGTATCCTACTTTCACTTTCTTAATCAATGTTGGTTGAAATATTGGCCCAAATTAGTTTTATCTCTCTTCAAAGATTTTGTTTTATTTATTTGACACAGAGAGAGAGATTACAAGTAGTGAGAGAGGCAGGCAGAGAGACAGGGAGAGGACGAAGCAGGCTCCCTGCTGAGCAGAGAGCCCGATGCGGGCCTCGATCCCAGGATGCTGAGATCATGACCTGAGCCGAAAGCAGAGGCTTTAACCCACTGAGCCACCCAGGCGCCCTATCTCTCTTCAAAATCACTTCTCTGTTTTGTGCTTCCATGTTCTATATATTTCATCAAAAAACAAAAACAAAAACAAAAAACTTACAAGCATTAACATTAGAAATTTGCTGAGGAGGGAAGGGAGGAGCAGGATGGCAGAGAAGTAGGAGACCTAAATTTTGTCTGGTCCCAAGAATTCAGCTAGATAATTATCAAACCATTCTGAACACCTACAAACTCAATAGGAGATTGAAAACTCAACAGGAGATTGAAGAGAAGAATAGCAGCAATTCTATGAACAGAAAAGTGACCATTTTCCAGAAGGTCTCTTCTGATTTGGTTAGTGTATATTTTCCTGGGGTCGTTGTTACCCTTTTAGCATTTTGTTCTCTCATTCATCTATTTTTCTCTGGACAAAATGACAAGGAGGAAAAATTCACCTAAAAAAGAAAAAAAAAAAAAAGAACCAGAGGCAGAACCAACTGCTAGGGACCCCAATCAATATGGACATTAGTAAGATGTCAGGACTAGAGTTCAGAATGATGACTATATAGATGCCAGCTGGGCTGGAAAAAACCACAGAAGATACTATAGAATCCCTTTCTGGAGAAATAAGAGAACTAAAGTCTAACCAAGTTGAAATAAAAAAAAGCTATTAATGAGGTGCAATAAAAAGTGGAGGCTCTTCCTGCTAGGATAAATGAAGCACAAGAGAGAATTAGTGAAATAGAAGACCAAATGATGGAGAATAAAGAAACTGAGAAAAAAAGAGATAAACTACTGGATCATGAAGGGAGAATTCGAGAGGAAAGTGATGCCATAAGATGAAACAACACGAGAATAGGGATCCCAGAAGAAGAAAGAGAGAGAGGGTCAGAAGGTATCCTGAAGCAAATTATAGCAGAGAACTTCCCTAATTTGGGGAAGGAAACAGGCATAAAAATCTAGGAGGTACAGAGAACCTCCCTCAAAATTAATAAAAATATGTCAACACCCCATCATCTAATAGTAAAACTTACGACTCTCAGAGACAAAGAGAAAATTCCGAAAGCAGCTCAGGATGAGAGGTCTAGAACCCACAATGGTAGAAATATTAGATTGTCAGCAGAACTATCCACAGAGATCTGGCAGGCCAGAAAGGACTGGCATGATATATTCAGCACTAAGTGAGAAAAAATGCAGCCAAGAATACTATATCCAGCTAGGCTGTCATTGAAAATAGAAGGAGAAATAAAAATCTTCCAAGACAAATAATACCTAAAAGAATTTGCAAACACCAAGCCAGCCCTACAGGAAATATTGAAAGGGGTCCTCTAAACAAACAGAGAGCGTAAAAGTAACAGACCAGAAAGGAACAGAGACAATACACAGTAACAGTCACCCTACAGGCAATACAATGGCACTAAAGTCGTGTCTTTCAATAGCTACCCTGAATGTAAATGTGCTAAATGCCCCAATCAAAATACACAGGGTATCAGAATAGATAAAAAAAAAAAGACCCATTGATATGCTGTCTACAAGGAACTCATTTTAGACCAAAGGACACCTCCAGATTTAAAGTGAGGGGGTGGAAATGAAGTGAGGGGGTGGAAAACAATTTAACATATTAATGGACATCGAAAGAAATCTGGCATGGCAATCCTTATATCAGATAAATTAGATTTTAAACCAAAGACAATAGTAAGAAATGAGGAAGGACACCATATCAAAGAAACACATTGACAATAATACAATAATAGTAGGGGATTTAATAGAGTCCTCAGTGAAATGGATAGATCATCTAAGCAAAAGATCAACAAAGAAATCAAGGTTTTAAAGGACACACTGGACCAGATGGACATCACAGATATATTCAGAACATTCCATCCCAAAACAACAGAATACACATTCTTCTCTAGTGCACATGGAACATTCTCCAGATATTTCACATCCTAGGTCACAAATCAGGTCTCAACTAGTAACAAAGATTGGGATCATTCCCTGCATATTTCCAGACCACAATGCTTTGAAACTAGAACTCAACTATAAGAGAAAAGTTGGAAAGAACTCAAGTACAGGGAGGCTAAAGAGCATCCTACTAAAGAATGAGTGGGTTAACCAGGAAATTAAAGAAGAATTTTAAAAAATCATGAAAACAAGTGAAAATGAAAACACAACTGTTCAAAACCTTTGAGATGCAGCAAAGGCAGTCTTGAGAGGAAAGTATATAGCAATACAAACCTTTCTCAAGAAACAAGAAAGGTCTCAAATACACAACCTAACTCTACACCTACAAAAGCTAGAGAAAGAACAGCAAATAAAGCCTAAACTCAACAGAAGAGATTAATAAAGATTAGAGCAGAAATCAATGAAATAGAAACCAAAAGAACAGTGGAATAGATCAACGAAACTAGTTCTTTGAAAGAATTAATAAAATTGATAAACCCCTGGCCAGACTTATACAAAAGAAAAGAGAAAGGACCCAAATAAATAAAATCATGAGTTAAAGAGGAGAGATCACAACCAACACCAAAGAAATACAAACAATTATAAGAACGTATTATGAGCAACTATACGCCAGGAAATTTGACAATCTGGAAGAAACGGATGAATTCTTAGAGACTATAAACTACTAAAACTGAACCAGGAAGAAATAGAAAACCTTAGCACACCCATAATCAGAAAGGAGATTGAAACAGTGAAAAAATCTCCCACCAAACAAGAGCCCAGGGCTCTTGGGAACCAAACAGCTTCCCAGGGTAATTCTACCAAACATTTAAAGAAGAATGAATACCTATTTTCCTGAAACTGTTCCAAAAAAATAGAAACGGAAGGAAAACTTCCAAACTCATTTTATGAAGCCAAGATTACCTTGATCCCAAAACCAAAGACCCGTGAAAAAGGAGAATTACAGACAATTATCATATGATCTCTCTGATATGAGGAACTTGAGGAGCAGAGTGGGGGTCGTGAGTGGTAGGGAGGGAAAAAAATGAAACAAGATGGGATGGGGAAGGAGAAAAAACATAAGAGACTCTTAATCTCACAAAACAAACTGAGGGTTACTGGTGGGTGGGAGGGTAGGGATAGGGTGAATGGGTTATGGACATTGGGGAGGGTTGTACTATGGTGAGTGCTGTGAAAGTTGTAAGCCTGATGATTCACAGACCTGTACTCTTGGGGCAAATAATAATAATAAAAAAAGGAGAATTACAGACCAATATCCCTGATGAACATGGATGCAAAAATTCTCACCAAAATACTAGCCAATAGGATCCAAAGGTATATTAAAAGGATTACCCACCACAACCAAATGGGTTTTATTCCTGGGCTGCAAGGTGGGTTCAACATCCGCACATCAATCAATGAAATACAATACACATTAATAAAAGAAACCTTGTGATACTCTCAATAGATATTGAAAAAGCATTTGACAAAGTACAGCACCCTTTCTTTATCATGACTCTTCACAGCTTAGGCATAGAAGGTACGTACCTCAATATCATCAAAGCCACATATGAAAAACCCACAGTGAATATCATTCTCAATGGGGAAAATCTAAGAGCTTTTCCCCTAAGGTCAGGAACAGNAAGTCAGGAACACGGCAAGGCTGTCCACTATCACCACTGCTATTCAACATAGTACTAGAAGTCCTAGCCTCAGCAATCAGACAACAAAAAACAAATAAAAAGCATCCAAATCAGCAAAGAAGAATTCAAACTCTCACTCTTTACAGATGATATGATACTTTATGTGGAAAACCCAAAGGACTCCACTCCAAAAATGCTGGAACTCATACAGGAATTCAGTAAAGTGTCAGGACATAAAATCAATGTACAATAATTAGTTGCATTTTTGTACACCAACAACAAGACAGAAGGAGACATTAAAGAGTCCATCCCATTTACAATTGAACACAAAACCATAGGATACCTAGGAATAAATCTAACCAAAGAGGCAAAGAATCTGTACTCAGAAAACTATAGAGTACTCATTAAAGAAATTGAGGAAGACATAAAGAAATGGAAAACGTTCCGTGCTCATGGATTGTAAGAACAAATATTGTGAAAATGTCTATGCTACCTAGAGCAATCTACACATTTAATGCAATCCCCATCAAAATACCAGCAATTTATTTCAAAGAAATAGAACAAATAATCCTAAATTTTATATGGAACCAGAAAAGACCCTGAACAGCCAGAGGAATGTTGAAAAGAAAACCAACATTCNCAAAGTTGGCGGCATCACAATTCCAGATTTCAAGCTCTATTACAAAGCTGTCATCATCAAGACAGTATGGTACTGGCACAAAAACAGATCCACAGATCAATGGAACAGAATAGAGAGCCCAGAAATGGACCCTCAGCTCTATGGTCACCTAATCTTTGGCAGAGTAGGAAAGAATGTCCAATGGAAAAAGAGAGTTTCTTCAACAAATGGTGTTGGGAAAATTGCCCAGCTACATGCAGAAGAATTAAACTGGACCATTTCCTTGNACTGGATCATTTCCTGACACCACACACAAAAATAGACTCAAAATGGATGAAAGACCTCAATTTGAGAAAGGAATCCATCAAAATCCTAGAGGAGAACACAGGCAGCAACCTCTTCGACCCCAGCCTCAGCAACTTTTTTCTAGAAACATCGCCAAAGGCAAGGGAAGCAAGGGAAAAATGAGTTACTGGGACTTCATCAAGATCAAAAGCTTTTGCACAGCAAAGGAAACAGTCAACAAAACCAAAAAACAACTGACAGAATGGGAGAAGATATTTGCAAATGACATATCAGATAAAGAGCTAGTATCCAAAATCTAAAAAAAACTTATCAAACTCAACACCCAAAGAAAAAATAATCCAATCAAGAAATGGGCAGAAGACATGAACAGACATTTCTGCAAAGAAGGCATTCAAATGGCCAACAGACACATGAGAAAGTGCTCAACATCACTCGGCATCAGAGAAATACAAATTAAAACCACAGCGAGATACCACCTTACACCAGTCAGAATGGCTAAAATCAACAAGTCAGGAAATGACAGATGTTGGCGAGGTTGCGGAGAAAGGGGAACCCTCCTACACTGTTGGTGGGAATGCAAACTGGTGCAGCCACTCTGGAAAACAGTATGGAGATTCCTCAAAAAGTTGAAAATGGAGCTACCCTACGACCCAGCAATCGCACTACTGGGTATTTATCCTAAAGACACAAAGGTAGTGTTCCTCAGGGGCACGTGCACCCGAATGTTTATAGCAGCAATGTCCACAATAGCCAAACTATGGAAAGAACCTAGATGTCCATCAACAGATGAATGGATAAAGAAGATGTGGTATATATATACAATGGAATATTATGCAGCTATCAAAAGAAACGAAATCTTGCCATTCGCAACGACATGGATGGAACTGGAGGGTATTATGCTGAGCGAAATAAGTCAATCAGAGAAAGACAATTATCATATGATCTCTCTGATATGAGGAACTTGAGGGGCAGGGTGGGGGGCTGTGGGGGGTAGGGAGGGAAAAATAATGAAACAAGATGGGATGGGGAAGGAGACAAACCATAAGAGACTTCTAATCTCATAAAACAAACTGAGGGTTACTGGGGGGTGGGAGGGTAGGGATAGGGTGGATGGGTTATGGACATTGGGGAGGGTTTGTGCTTTGGTGAATGCTGTGAAAGATGTAAGCCTGATGATTCACAGACCTGTACCCCTTGGGCAAATAATAAAAATAAAATTAAAAAAAAAAAAAAAGAAAATGTGTTCCACCTCACTAGGCATCAGAGAAATACAAATCAAAACCACAATGAGATACCACTTTACACCAGTCAGAATGGGTATAATTAACAAGTTAGGAAACAACAGATGTTGGTGAGGATGAGGAGAAAGGGGAACTCTCCTACACTGTTGGTGGGAATGAAAGTTGGTGCATCCACTCTGGAAAAGAGTATGGATATTCCTCAAAAAGTTGAAAATAGAGCTACCCTACAACTCAGCAGTTGCACTACTGGGTATTTACCCCAGCGATACAAATGTAGTGGCCTGAAGGGGCATGTACACCTGAATGTTTATGGCAGCAGAGTCCACAGTAGCCAAACTATGGAAAGATCCTAGATGTCCAGTAACAGATGAATGGATAAAGAAGATTTAGTATATATACAATGGAATACCATACAGCCATCAAAAAAAGAAATCTTGCCACTTGAAACGACATGGATGGAACTAGAGGGTATTATGCTAAGTGAAATAAGTCAATCAGAAAATGATAATTATGATATGATCTCACTGATATGAGGAATTTGAGAGGCAGGGCAAAGGTTTATGGGAGAAAAGAGGGAAAAATGAAACAAAATGGGACTGGGGAGGGAGACAAACCATAAGAGACTCTTAATCTCAGGAAACAAACTAAGGGTTGCTCTGGGGGGGCGATGTGGGAAGGTTGGGGTGGCTGAGTGATGGACATTGGGGAGGGTATGTGCTATGGTGAGTCTTTGAATCATGTAAGACTGATGAATCACAGACCTATACCACTGAAACAAATAATACATTATGTTAGTTTAAAAGAAAAGAAAGTAAAAAAAAAAAAAAAGAAGAAGAAGAAAGAAATTCGTCGAGGAAAGGCATTAACAGAAATGTCCTCACTAGATTTGCTACTATGAGAAGTCCTTGGGAGACATTCCTTTCAGAATTTGATTCTCAAGTAAAACCACCATAAAGAAGAATTCCCTTTTTGATAATTATCACCATGGAATGTACTATAGTACAGTTTTACTTTGATCACTATAAAAATTAATACCTAAAGAACCTCAGCCCAGTGGTTACATTAAACTTATGCTTAGCTTATTTGCCTCCTCTCTGTATCTTAGCTGTAGAAATAAAAAATTCAGACTGTTTTCAATCTTACTTCACTTATTTTAGGGGAGGAAATACATAAATACAATAAACATATGAATAAATGTATCCATGTCATGTTTTCAAAAACAAGCATTTTCACTGACATTATTGTGCTTCCTCTTCATCACATGCCAGGAAAAAAGAAAAGTATGTCAGTGTTTAATCTAAATTTGATCACTGGAAACTCTAAGGATCCAAAAGGATAAAGATTTAATTCAGTAATTCAGAGTGGCACATTGCAACGGTCTTTGCATGCTTTGTTAAGTGTTCCCCCCACTTCTTCCCAAGGACTTGTGGACCACAGGGAAAAGTGCAAACTGGTTCCTTCTCATGGGTCCTCTGGAGCCTTGGTTTGTGGTGTTAATGCCAGGACTTGATTTCTGAGTCTACTGAGTTACTGATCACGGCCTGGTCAGGGTTAAACTTTGAGTAGAGCAATACTCAAGTGAGAAGGGCTCTGACTGCTGAGTAGAACATTCCTGAAATTGTTCTTATTTCCTGATCAAGTAAGATCATCAAATGTGGACTCTCTTTTGAGCATTTCTTGTTGTGAGGTTGCTAAGTGCTTTCATGTGTATTGTTTCATTTAATCCATAAAATGACCCTAAAAAACATCATTGTGACCTTTATGTTTTGGATGATGAAACTGAGGCAAGAAAAGTTAAATGAATTTGTCTTTTTCTTTTTCTCTGTATGTTCCAAAGCCCTTCTCTTTCAAGTCTATGGGGAAATAGCAGGACATTTATACTACCGTTAAAGGTAACAACATTTAGAAAGACTTCTATTTGTTTCTTTTTGTTAATATTTAACAGAGAAGGTGGGGTATTTCCTTTGAAGAAAAGAGTACTAGGATATATGTACACGTACATACCTTTTATATGGGAAGAAAATAGAATCTCTTGATGACCCTTTCCCTTATTCCACTCGTGTTTGACGATACACATGTGTTCTTTATCCATTGATGCTCCAGTCACGGTCAGCCAGCTGAATTTCATGTATGTGTTGTTAGTCTTCATGGTGTCTCCCTGCTGCGATGTCAGAATTGTTTTGCCATCCTTTTCTTTCCAATCTATCTTGATAACATCAGGGAAAAAGTTCTCAAGAAGACAAAGATATGTTCCAGCATTTTGGAGTTCTCTCTCAGCAATTGAAGGAAAAAAAATTGTAGGCTTGGGGAAAATGTCTGCATCAAGGTTTCTATCTGTGGGGAAGTGGAATAGTAATTCAAACCTTATTAGAGTAATACAAACGTCATGTGGTTTGGAACCACCTAACAGTGAAATGAGGAAATTTGCCATAGAATTAGTGCCTTTCATCCACAGTGGGTTATGAGGTACTGATTGTTTTATTGTGATGCGAAAGCAGTTACAAGAAGTCATGTAACTTGCTCAAATTCTCAACTATTAAGTGGTGGAGTCTGGATTAAAATGTGAGATTTTTTGAAACAATACACACATGTTGAATGGGAATCCACTTCCTCATGTCTTTGACAATCTATCAAGTTGACCTTCAAATCTTCAAATATGGATCCCACACTCACTTTTTTTTTTTTTAAAGATTTCATTTATTTATGACAGAGAGAGTTAGTGAGAGAGGGAACACAAGCACGGGGAAGCTGGAGAGGGAGAAGCAGGCTCCCGGCTGAGCAAGGAACCTGACATGGGGCTTGATCCCAGGACTCTGAGTTCATGATCTGAGCCAAAGGCAAACACTTAATGACTGAGACACCCAGGTGCCCCCAAACCCATTTCTAAAATAATGGAGTTCTCCTACTTAATTCCTGATTTTACAAAACATCTCAGTCTACATCTGAACCATTCCAGGATTTTGAACAGGACAATGTTTAAAACTGTACGCCCAAATATTTACAATGCCTTGAATTTAGTAGCAAAGTGACTATTTCCAAAACTGTTATTAGAAAACTTTTTTCCCCCCAGAAATGCTTTTGTATTAACTTTATCAAGTAACACACTTATCCGAATTTTGTTTTGCTTTGGAAAATATTCACTGAAGGCATGTTTTGTATTGGAATTTCATTTGACGTTTATATATGACTGAGAAGACATGATATTTTGACTTTCAGAGTCTCTATTTAAAGTTGAATCTGGTCTAGAAAGCTGCTAACTGGTTTTTAGAATCCCACAATATCTGTGATTTCACCTGCTGAATAAAATATGTATGTACCTGTTGTAGTGTTAAAAGTTATAACTTTATTAATGATATACTTTATATTGGCTAATTGAATTTAAATTTAAGAAAAGAAGTTATGGTTCCAAAGTTTCTAGCAGTCATAATGTCTAGACATATAACAAAACATCATAGTTTTAAAGGGCATGTCACTTGACATGGGTATGTTACTTGATTATACATTTATTGTTAATGAATGAAATTATAAATGTTAGGGCCCTTTGAAATTGATTTCCAAATGAAATGCAAGGGCTTTTCTGATATTCTCTTTGGACTAGTTTGGAGTTAGTTTACTAATTCAATGGGCAATTTCTTAAGAAAAGAGGAATTGGGTTTCTCTTTTAGAAGAAAGGGAAAAAATTCTTTTTGGGGATGGTTTGCTCCTATGTAGCAAAGCTCCTGATTTTTATACTAAATCAGTAAACAAATGATGAGTTCTTGTTCATGATATAAATAAAATTAGGTCATGATACACTTATTTTAAGTATACACCTTGGGGGCACTTGGGTGGCTCTTTGGTTAAGCATCCGCCCTCAGCTCAGGTCATGATCCTGGAGTCCCTGAATTGAGACCCACGTCAGGATCCCTGCTCAGCAGGGTGTCTTTCTCTCTTTCTGCCCCTCCCCATCCCTGTGCTCTGTCTCTTTCTATCTCTCAAATAAATAAATAAATAAAATAAATAAAATCTTTTAAAAAAGCTTATATATCTTGCTTGTAGTGCAAATAGTATTTTGCTGATTATAATAGTAAGACACTGTATATTTTTCCAACCATATACTTTGTTTTTAATTTAAAAAGCATGTTAGATAAACAAGATTAATTTTTCCATTTTGTTACTTAGATAATTTTAGTCTCTAGTCAATATATTAAAGAATTTAATTTACATCTTAGAAACTTTGTAATTTTTTAAATAGGAACTTCTATTCATTTCTGTTTCACTATAGTCAAGAAATTGAAAATCAGATGATGAATTTGAAAAATTTCTAGAAATTAACACACTGTTTTACCTCTTGTCCCTTTTCCATTGCTAGATTCTTGTTTTATTCTTTTCAGGATAAAATGAATCTTGTTTGTTTTTTTTTAAAAAAAGATTTTATTTATTTGAGAGAGAGGGAGAGAGGGAGAGAGAGAGAGCATGAGAGGGGGAAGAGTCAGATGGAGAATAAGACTCCCCACTGAAGAGGGTGCCCAACGTGTGACACAATCCTGGGACTCTAGGATCATGACCTGAGCTGAAAGCAGTCACTTAACCAACTGAGCCACCCAGGTGCTCCAGGATAAAATGAATCTTGAACTTCCACAATTTTCTCAATGGAATATTGACTGAGCATTAAAATGGTGTACTTGATTATGTATGCTTATTGCCTATATTTTGGGTATAACATTACATGGTTTTTCCTTCAACATTCTTTTTTAAACATTATTATATTATGGCCCAAATCATTTTTATAATGCATGAAGTAGAAAGCATATCCAAAATAAATAAACCTCTCCAATACATTTATATACATTCACTGGAACAATCACAAAATAAATTGGAGTTAAATTGTCTGAGTTATTTATATTTTATTAAGATGCAACAGTGTGAATTCTATATAAATTTACCAAATGTTAGCTACATTTTCAAGTGCAAGTGTGATATCTCAAACCCGCATATTGGTGCTGATTTAATTATTTTCTATTTTTCTTTTACTAAATAAATAATTAGAGCTATTTCATATTTGAATATGAATTTCAAATTTATGACATTTCTAACTTTATTTAAAGTTCTAACTATATTGAAAAAGTTTAAACTTTTTTCTAATAAATATGACCATGAAGGCCAAATTTGTTGGTGTATGACGGTGTGTGCTGACGGTCACCATTGGTGAATGACATTAAATGTCATGGTGCCCATAGTAATGATGCAGTGAAAACATGAAACGTGCTTTTCTTAAGACAGTTTCTTCCATTTTATAAAGTGGATGTGGAAGAAAATGCCCACTCTTTCACTTCACAGTCCTCCTAAAGGACTCATGGATTAAAGTCCTTTCCTCATTTTATGGTGGGAAAAACATAAACAAATTTGAAAATTCAGTGTGCTTCATTTTCACAGATAATATAAAGTATGTACTTCATCACAGTTTCCTCCTACCTTTGAACATAAAATTTGACCCTGTGTTTCTTGATAAATAACCACAGTCCTTTTTTCTTCTACTTTCCTTAGTGCTTTAGGTCTTCTATTTTTAGTTCACGGCCTAACTTTACTTGTGCATTTTATTTTAAGTCTTCTCCAATAGATTTTGGAACTAGGCAGTATAACTAAGTGAGAAATAGTTTGTGCATTAGAGCTTGTTTCTTTTCTGCCCCAGAGCTTGACAGTTTGGTAAGGTCTACCTCAAAGATGACATGAAAAACGGGGGAGGTTTGCAAATCCTGCTCTGAGATACAGACACAAAACACGTGGAATTCAAACACGTTGAAGTGTCAGAGCATAAGGTGAAGCTTTTGCTCCAACATTTTCCCTCACAACCCAGGGGTTGCCTTAGGTTTCAGCCTCTCATATTAAAAGAGGCTCTTCTAATGCTCTTCTTTGATCAAACAATACTACTTGGACAAGATACTAATCTGAAATAAACTCAACGTTAGTTCTAGAAGTAGAGCTGGTAAAAGACAGTAAAGAAATTTAATATGGATTTAGTAAATATTACCTGGAGCAAAAGTCTCTATGTGTTATGCTTACATTGAAAAATATAGAACACCAGAGTGAATAAAAAATGCTTTTTAAAAAATTTTGTTAAGTGGGTAATTTTCTCTTCAGATAAACTATCCAATGACATCATCATAAAGGGATCAGATCCTGAGACAACTCAGAAATTTGCTCCAAAGTGGGTGTTTTAGATGCATGTAAAGTGTCTGGACAAATTTTTTTTAAATAAAATTGAGGGGAAAAAAGCAGTATTTCTCAAATATATTGACATAATTTTTGGGGGGTTACTAAATTTTATTTAAGAATATTGACATAATTTTTAACTGTGTAGGTATAATTTAATTAAGATATTAAATTTACAAGTGAATATTTGACTTTTATCCATATTACTATAAATTTATATATTCAAGTTGCAAAACCTCCTTCATTTTTCCTTTACATCTGGATATTTCCACTGAAACATGAGAGATCATCTTATATTCAGGCTAACAATATTTGAGATGATGCTTTTTACAGTCTCAACATTTTTAGAATCAAGTGACAATGAGTCTTAGAAATTGAAGTATTCCACAAATTAGACTATTGGTTCTGAACTGATCTGTAGACTAGATGGTAACTATTAATATACTTTTCTGTACTCCTGATTTCATGAAGATATCCAGTGGGCAGTCATTTGAATTCTGAAAAATAGGTAGTCTTTATCACTGACCATGTCCTAATTTTTATAACTATTTCCATATTTAATTTCATATACTCCTAGCACCATTCACTTGAGATTGTTGTTACATTGATAAAATGAATGGATGGAAATTCAAAATGTTAACAGTAACAAGTGTCACTATAAAATTTTAATTTTTTCTTTTCTAATTTTTTCCATAATGAGCTATATCATTTTTATAATTTTAAGAAAGCAATAAGTGAATCAAAATTTATTTGCTAAGAGATGATTATACAGAAAATGATAGATCCAGTTCATAGTCCATAGTTTTTTTCTGCACCACACTCTCTTAAAATTTTTTTTTTTGGAAACTCATGAATTATATGTGTATCACCATTACTAAACTTGATTCCTAGCATTTGCTTTGATTATGTAGTCAGTTGGAGAAAAGAGGACCAGAAACTTGCTTTTCAGTTTATGAATTCATTTGTGCCTATGATCACAACCACTAAGGAAAACTAAATATATCATTTCTTTCATTTTTTTCAGTGTTTTATCAGTTTTGTGAAAATTCTTTGAAAACTTTCATTTGAGCGGTGCCTGGGTGGCTCAGTTGGTTAAGCATCTGACTTTTGCTCAGGTCATGATCTCAGTGTCCTGGGATCGCCCCTCAGGGGACTCTATGCTAAGCAGGGGGTCTTCTTCTTCCTTTCCTTCTCCTTCTGCCCCTCTCCCAGATCATGCTCACTCTCTTTCTCTCAAATACGTAAGTACAATCTTAAAATAAATTTTTTTATTTGACAAGACCTTGTATGCTAAAAATATCCTTGTGAGATGTTCTTCCTCATTCAGGCAAAATTTCATCATTAAGGCTAATGGAGAATGAACAAATTTACCAGACTGAATTTAGGGGAAAAATAATACCAACCTTATGATATTCTTGAATATGTTGCATAGTAAAATATTTTGATATTTAATATTAATCATCCTCTGACCAAATGAAAGTTTAGCAATTTTTTGTTCATTCTTTTCCATTGATTATTTTTGGAATCAAATAAATAAGATATAGAAACTTCTTTACAAAACTTTCAACACAGAAATTCCAAATAGACTTAACATCTACACTTCTGAGAGACCTGCAGTTGCTTTAGCTAGTTAGCTAAAGGACTAGGGCAAAGTCACCATACTCTCCAAAGATCCTGATGCTATTTGTGACCAAATGGTGACCAAATCCTAGAATTCTGAGCCAGCACCAGCCTGTAGCCTGCAGCCCCTGCATTATCTGTCTCACCTCCTTACCTTACACTGAAGAACGTAAAGATATTTACCTGTAACCCTGAGCTGTGTGCCAGGACCAAACACTTTGATTCTTCTCCAGACAAATAATCAATCCACTGTTTGAAAAGCCTTTACAAAAAACTCCTTTGGTGCCTCTTTTAAAATTGTGCCTGTATTTTTTCAGTATTTATATAAACATAAAAATTAACCATGGTAAGATTAAACAAAGATGAAACTCAAGCAATTTTACATTAGATATGAACATAGTCAAGAATGGGTCTGAACTGGGGCACCTGGGTGGCTCAGTTGTTTAAGTGTCTAATTCTTGATTTCAACTCAGGTCATGAACTCAGGGTCTTGAAATCGAGCCGGGGGTCAAGCTCCTCGCTCAGTGTGTGTGGGTGAGGGTCTGCTTCAGATCCTCTCTTTCTCTCTCTCCCTCTTCCTCTGCCAGTCCCCCTGCTCTCTTTCTCTTTCTCAAACAAATAATAAGTAAATCTTTTAAAATAAAGTATGGATATGAACTCACCCCTCTCTGCCTGGTCAGCTTGGTTCTGCGTTTCTCACCTCACTCACAAGTGCTGGAGACTGATTTTACCTTTTCTTACCATTTTCCTGAACTTTCTAATCTCCTGCTTTAAAGGGTTTTTTTGTTTGTTTGTTTGTTTTGTTTGACACAGAGAAAGAGAGAGAGATCACAAGTAGGCAGAGAGGCAGGCAGAGAGAGAGGAGGAAGCAGGCTCCCTGCCAAGCAGATAGCCCGATGCGGGCCTCGATTCCAGGACCCTGAGATCATGATCTGAGCCGAAAGCAGAGGCTTTAACCCACTGAGCCACCCAGGCGTCCTTTAAAGGGTTTTCTTCTGATGTCATTTCTTTATTAGAGTGTAACTTACAGTTATTGTATCTTTAATTTTCAGAGAGGAACAAAAATATAAATAATATATTTTAGTATATAATATATAAGTGTTCAATATTTTTACAGGTATTATTTTATTTCTATATGTTAAGGGGTGGATATCTGGCTTGATTAGAAAGTAAGTTCTTTCCAGAATCCATTTCCCACTGATAACTAGACCTGATGAGTTGTTACGGAGTCTGAAATATTTTTTTTTTTACCTTTCTGCAACTTAGCGCTTTTATTTATTTATTTATTTATTTTTATTATTATTATTTGCCCAGGGGTACAAGTCTGTGAATCATCAGGCTTACACCTTTCACAGCACTCACCATAGCAGAAACCCACATCAATGTCCATAACCCATCCACCCTATCCCTACCCTCCCACCCCCCAGTAACCCTCAGTTTTGTGAGATTAGGAGTCTCTTATGGTTTGTCTCCTTCCCCATCCCATCTTGTTNCCACAACCCCCCCACCCTGCCCCTCAAGTTCCTCATATCAGAGATACAGAGTCTGAAATCTTAATGATGATCTCTTAACCTATTTATTCCTGAAAGATTGCTCCTTTGGACTTGAAAATACTTAACATTTTCAAGGGTATTGATTTACAATCCTGAGCTGCCCATCAGAGGATCCTGTTTGGTTTGGTCTCTCTGCAGCTGTCCCAGCAGGGGTGCAAAGGCAGCTCTGGGCTCTGCAGCCAAGTCCTGCATGTAGTACAACTGCTCCTATTCTTTGGCCAGCTTCCATATTTCCAGCAAATTTGATGCCAATACAGAAAGAAGTTTGAAATGACTGGTGTCAGAAGGACTTGTCATTTTATAGAAATACCCTGAGAATCACATCACAAGAATTTAATAAATGTATATTCCACGTGACTTACTTGATCTTGTGTGGGGAAAGAGAGGCAATTGTAGTGCCATGATAAGAAGCATAAGCATTGTTTTCCACATGAGGAGTAATACAAATTATGAGTTACTACTGATAAAGCATTCAGCTAATGTGGCTACTTAAAAGATCAGGCTACAGAAAAGTAAGTATCAGATTATGAAAATATGACCTAACGTTTCTAATATCACATAATGGTCTAGACCATGAATTTTGGAATGGACAAATCTCTGTTAGATCCCACTCTTCACCATAATAACTAGCCATGTAACTTTATGGAAATAACTAACCTTTTCCAAGCCTCTGTTTCTCTACCTGTGAAATAGAATGAGAGGATTTTCTGTATAGGACTGTTGGGAAATAAGATAATACACCAGAACTAGTAAACATGGTATCTGGATCTCAATAAATCTTAGGTAATATTATTATTCTCCTTACTGGGATAGTTTCAGGTCATTTTATCAAATCCTTCCACCAAACAAAATATATGGATTTTTATAAGCAATAGGTATTACATAAATTAAGAAAACAAAAGAGTTCATGAATCCAAGATGTTCTGTGCCCCTGGCATCCACAAGCCAAAAATTAGGGGGTATAATGTCCATGGTCCAGAATAGTTGCCCTCTCAACTAGAAGCTTTTTGAGGGTTGAGACTGTGTCTTGTTCACCCTTTTATCTCTAGCATAAAGCACAGAAGCTGTGTTTAATAAATGTTTGCTAAGACAATAAATGAACAAATGGAAATTTAAAGCCATGAAGACTCTTTTTATGAGTTCTGGAGCTGAAGTGGTTTAATTAGCTCACAAATCCATTAAACTGGATCATCTCTAGGCAATATCATAAGACTAACAAGAGCACAATTTTTGACTAGTGTCAGTCTCCCCTCTAAGATGTTACAGTAATAGGTGGGATTATTGATGTTCTATAGTCATTTACTTTAAGAGTTATTTTTTTGCATGTCTCTTAAAGATGACACAAAAGCAATCATATAAATTTCACAAGTTATTTAAGAAAGAAGCACTACTCATTAGGAAAGGAGCCCTATTAATATTAGAGGTACTTAATCAAGTGTTTCTCATGTAAGTGACTGTCTACAAGAAAAGCATGTTGAACCAATAACTCACACTAATGCTTTATAGACACAATTCTCAAAATAATTTTAATTTCAAACCTGAATATATTTTAGTGTGTGTGTATTTTCCTAAAAGTAGAAATATAATCTGCTTGCAAGCAAGGATGTAAATAAGCCATTTGAAAAGTAGTTTTCTTTTCACTAGAGTGACCAGTAGCTCTAAAATTGCTGTCTATATGCTGAGGTGATCCTATATTATTTTTTCTAAAAAGTGTCTATCAATTTTTCATTCACAGGGTCAAAAGAAAACAAGGTCACTTACCTGGGGGAGTTACGATGAGTTTAGTTCCTTGTGCAAACATCTTGATCCAGACTGTTACCACACTGATTAGAGGTTCTACAAAAACATCGGCCTTCTCCTGAGCTTCACAGCAGGACCAGCAGGAAGAACCCTTGTACTGGCAATTTGATCTTCTGGGTTTCCTTGGAAATCCTTGCCATAGTATCTGGTATTTTATAAGTTTTCCTGAGATTAATTGACCCAAATGTCTGTTTTCCAAGGAGGCAATAATTACTGAAAAGTGTTGATAGAAAACAAAAACACTAAGAACAAAAGAAAAAGAGAGAGAGAGAGAGAGAGAGAGAGAGAGAGAGAGAGAGAGAGATTGGGATTAACTGGTCAACCAACTACATATCTACATTACCAGGAAAGTGTTCAGTAAATTAAGAGGTTTTGATAGCCAGGTGTTCAATTGTGTGAAATTGCTCAGAGTGTGCATCAAAGGAAAAGCCCTTGTGTTCTCACAAACACCAGACCTATCCGTTAGTAATTTGGGATTGTATTTCTAAAGAGGGGAAACTCTTCAGTAACTTACACTGCAAACATGCCAACAGAAATATACTTGAGAAATGTGAACAATGTTCTCCATTTTGTCATCAGCTACTTTAATGACTTGGCAAAATGATTCTTTACCACACAGTCAAAATGAGAAAGTAATTTGTGTAATGACATATTGTTCCTGGAATGAAAGAATAAATTTGTAGAAATCTATCTTCCATGAAATAATAGATACAATTTAACCCCAAATTTGAAAACACAATACATTTCTCTGAAATTTTGAAAGAAGAAGCCTCTTGGAAGTTATTCTGTGATCTTCAGAAATGCATGCATAGCCCTACTTCTGTGGTTAACTAACTTTGGAGAAGACATTTCCCATCCCTGGTTTCCCAGATCCCATTTGCTGTGTGGGCATTGGGCTATGAATGTTCAAAGGGTCTTTCCTGTTCCAACAGCTTTTGAACCTGTGATTAAGAGCAGGAAAGGGTCTTCTGCAGTTGCTCAAGTGAGAAAGGAGTTGAGGGTTATTAATGGAGAAGGTTTACTTACAGGTCCCTTCACACTCTCTGATACTGTGAGATTCCAGTAGGCACAGTATCAGGGGCTTCATGGGATGTGAAGGCCTTATTAACTATCAGGTAAAAGACTCTGCTATTTTTCTCATCTTTGTCTAAGCTGGAATTTGGCTAGTCTTGCAGGTGATATTGGTTGAGCCATATAGGATTCATTTCAGGGGCTCTTCTTTAAGTTGGTACCAGTGGACAATGACCTTCTCAAGGGAAACTCCAGACAGCTTGCAATGTATATGAAAAGTTCTGTCTGGTGTTCAGGTAAAGGAGAGAAGAGATTCTGAGAGATTCTCATTTTGGTGTCTCCATTTGAAATGCAAGGGAGTAAGATCAGAGGTACCTGCGCAAGTTGACAGTGGACATAAAAACAGTGAAAAGACAAGAAAGATGTATAGACACCTACAAAACCAAGCCAAAGATATACATAAATCCATAGGGTTGGCATTGCCAGTGACTAATTAGAATAGACTGGGGATGCAGTTGTGGGCCTTTTCCCTTAGAGGCAAGGATGGGGAAGGAAGGTTTGCTTTAGAACCAATGAAAGATCTTCTCAGTAACATCTTTCTCAGTGTTATTTTATTATGTTCCTCGTATAAAGAACTATCAGATCATGGAGGACCTCACCAAAACACCCATGTTATAATAATTCAGTGTATATTCCTCTTGGGAACAACACTTTTGCATTTTTTCTTTAGCTTTTGCTTCAAACACACCTATCCTTGTGTTCTTTTTCACTCTGAGTGAAAGTGTGGGGAGCTCTAACTTACCATGAGAATTGGAAGAAAAGTCTTATTATTATATAATAACAAATGAGATAATAATCTCACAACCTTATGCAGAAGTATGTACATTTTATAGATCAGTAGTTTATAGAAAGTTTACAAAGTTTGATGAATATTAAAATTACTGTAGTTATTGCTTTAGATGCTATGACATTTCTATGAATAAAGAAAAATCTTGGAGGAAAAATATCCTTACACTTATTACCCTTGACTCTTTCCTTATTCACAATCCTTAGCTTTTTAGAATTAAAGCAACACTTTACTGTTATTTAGAGGGCAATATTAGATGTGATTTTTAAAGAGACCCTGAGTTCCTGTGTTCGCTGAAATGGCTCAAGAAGTAATTCAGTTATAATGGGAAAGGACACTGTGATGTGTTGATCCTGTGCTAGACCTGTCCTGTATGGAAAATTCTTTAGTTTCCAGCAATCCAATAGGCTAATACCGAAAACTGGGAACACAAAATGACAAAGATTTCGTAACTTTCCTTGATCATGCTGTTGGTTAAGTGGCTGAGCAGAAATTTAAAATCCAGATCTGTAACCTTAAACTTCTCACTATTGAACAGATGCAGTGAAAATGGGTCTTAACCACAGGGGAGATTTCAAGAGGTAAGTGATACCATAAGATGAAACAATATTAGAATAATTGGGATCCCAGAAGAAGAAGAGACAGAGAGGTGAAGAAGGTATATTGGAACAAA
Source organism: Ailurus styani (assembly GCA_002007465.1). Lineage (NCBI taxonomy): Eukaryota > Metazoa > Chordata > Mammalia > Carnivora > Ailuridae > Ailurus > Ailurus styani. The sequence goes on along the minus strand of LNAC01001410.1, from coordinate 132,525 downwards.
TTATAGTAGAGAATTTCCCTAATTTGGTGAAGGGAACAAGCATCAAAATCCAGGAGGCACAGAGAACCCCCCCGCAAATCAATAAAAATAGGTCCACACCCCGTCATCTAATAGTAAAACTTACAAGTCTTAGTGACAAAGAGAAAATGGTAGAAATATTAGACTGACAGCAGACCTGTCCACAGAGACCTGGCAGGCCAGAAAGAACTGGCATGATATATTCAGAGACCTGGCAGGCCAGAAAGAACTGGCATGATATATTCAGAGCACGAAACGAGAAAAATATGCAGCCAAGAATACTATATCCAGCTAGGCTGGCATTGAAAATAGAAGAAGAGATAAAAACCTTCCAGCACAAACAAAAACTAAAGAAATTTGCAAACACCAAGCTAGCCCTACAGGAAATATTGAAAGGGGTCCTCTAAGCAAAGACAGCCTAAAAGAAACATAGACCAGAAAGGAAGAGACAAGATATACAGTAACAGACACCTTACAGGCAATACAATGGCTCTAAATTCATATCTCTCAATAGTTACTCTGAATGTAAATGGCCTAAATGCCCCAACTCAAAGACACAGGGTATCAGAATGGATAAAAAACCAAGACCCATCTATATGCTGTCTACAAGAAACTCATCTTGGGCGCCTGGGTGGCTCAGTGGGTTAAAGCCGCTGCCTTGGGCTCAGGTCATGATCCAAGGGTCCTGGGATCGAGGCCCAAATTGGGCTCTCTGCTCAGCAGGGAGCCTGCTTCCTCCTCTCTCCTCTCTCTCTGTGTGTCAAATGAATAAATAAAATCTTTTAAAAAAATAAAAAGAANCATCGATATGCTGTCTACAAGAAACTCATCTTACACGCAAAGACACCTCCAGATTTAAAGTGAGGGGGTGGAAAACAATTTACCATGCCAATGGACAGCAAAACAAAGCATGAGTGGCAATCCTTATATCAGATAAATTAGATTTTAATCCAAAGGATATCATTAGAGATGAGGAAGGACACTATATCAGCCTAAAAGGATCTGTCCAACAAGAAGATCTAACAATCATAAATATCTATGCCCCTAACATGGGAGCAGCCAATTATATAAACCAATTAATAACAAAATCAAAGAAACACATTGACAAGAATACAATATTAGTAGGGGACTTGAACACCCCCCTTACTGAAATGGACAGATCATCAAAGCAAAAGATCAACAAGGAAATAAAGGCTTTAAATGACACCCTGGACCAGTTGGACATCACAGATATATTCAGAACATTCCATCCCAAAACAACAGAATACACATTCTTCTCCAGTGCACATGGAACAATCTCCAGAATAGACCATATTCTGGGTCACAAATCAGGTTTCAACTAGTACCAAAAGATTGGGATCATTCCCTGCATATTTTCAGACCATAATGCTCTGAAACTAGAACTCAACCACAAGAGGAAAGTTGGAAAGAACTCAAATACATGGAGGCTAAAGAACACCCTACTCAAGAATGAATGGGTCAACCAGGAAATTAAAGAAGAATTAAAAAAATTCATGGAAACAAATGAAAATGAAAACACAACTGTTCAAAATCTTTGGGACACAGCAAAAGCAGTCCTAAGAGGAAAGTATATAGCAATACAGGCCTTTCTCAGGAAACAAGAAAGGTCTCAAGTACACAACCTAACTCTACACCTACAAATGCTAGAGAAAGAACAGCAAAGAAAG